>JAPYZS010000882.1:0-26053 GCA_030522925.1 Trissolcus japonicus
AAAATTTACAAATTGGAATAGTAATTTATCATGTTTCACGTTACCATCACACGATTCAGATGAAAACTAGTAAAAATTACTGCTTCATTTCTATCCGTGCAGTTGTAGTTCAGTTGTACTATGATTCTTACATCGTGTTATGGTTTAAATCTTTCTTTTTTTTTAGAAAACTATGTATTATCAGTTATTTCATTACGTTAGTTTTTTTTTGGTGCCATTTTTTATTTGGGTACTTGGAAATCACTCATTTTATGAATTTTAGACATTATTGGTATAGTTTCTCACTTTGGTACTTGGTGCGAATCTTGATAATGTACACTATATCTACAAAACAGGCATAATAAATATAATGAACCCTATTGTTCAATCGAAGCCACCATAATACCATTTTTTTCATTCATGAACAATTTTCCAACGTTAAATTAGAATCACTTTTCCCTGAATATGAAAAAAAATGTTTTATTATCTCAATTTGTAATTGAGCATTTTCTCCTGTAATGGAGAATGAAAGTTAATTCTGTTCGAAACTAAATACTTTGATTAAAATTTGAATGTATAGAGTCTTATAGACTTCATAACGAAATCTGAAACAAAATTCAGTTAGAAAGTACACATGGATACTACGATGGATGTGCGTTATATTAAATAAAATTATTATTTTTATCAACGATATTGCTCTAGAGATGGAATCATCATTATTACTTCTTTATGCCGACGACGTGAAATTGTATCGAGAAATTGCGAATGAAAATGATGCGATGTTATTACAGACAGATTTGAACGCGATCCGAATATGGTGTGAGAGAAATTTACTTTTTTTGAATGACAAGAAATGTACTTGCATGTCGTTTACGAGAAAATTGAACCAGATTATTCATTATTATGTGTTGGGATTAGACGTGTTGTCTAGGCCGGATAGAGTGGACGATCTTGGAGTTACTTTTGACTCAAGGTTATCTTTGAACTATCACATCAACCAAATTTGTCTGAAGGCTTCAAAGATGTGGGGTTTCATCCTGAGAAACTGTAAAACGATTGTAGATCCGAGATCCGAGAAGATTTTATACACTTCGATTGTTCGTCCTTTGTTGGAATATGGCTCTGTGGTATGGTCACCGTATACAGGAGTTAGCATTCGTTTGCTAAAAACGGTACAAAATCGGTTTCTCAGACACCTTGCTTTCGCGTTGGGTTGTCCGATGGATTTTCGTGATCATGATTACAGAGTTATTTTATCACGTGCTAATATATCTACTTTGAGATTGAGAAGAGCTTGCTGTGATCTTTTGTTTATTTATAAAGTTATGAATGGTATGATCGATTCACCAGACCTATTGGCTTGCATTGCGCTTAAAGTTCCCGCAAGGCGAACGAGACGGAATTTAACTTTTGCTGTGGCAACTACTCGTGCTAAAATTAGTGAAAACGATACTTTTGCTCGTGCCTTTGAATTGGCAAACAAAATCTCAATGCAAGTTGATTTTTTTGGTGTCTCAGAAAGCGTGTTTAGAAATCAATTGTTGCATACTGTTAAAGATGAAATGCTATGACGTGGATGCTATTACTGTTTTGATAATGTGATATCTGTCTGGTACATGAAGTTATGCTTTATTTTTCTTCGTCTATATTGTGTACATATATAAAGGGTATTTCCAGTGAATCGAATAAATTATAATACAAAATAAAAAAAAATTTTAAAAAATGAATCGACCGTACAGCATGATGACCTTTTTTAAGTTACCAAACGGCAAACCAAGTATAATAAAAAATAGTTGGAATTTCAATAAGTTGGCGTTTCTACATAAATTAAAAGTCAACGTGGACTTGAAAACCGTGGAAGAAAGACGTCTCCGTGAAGATAGTTGAGCTTTAAATATTTAACTATCTAACAAACTCCAGGTCTTGACTAATCACTTTACGTTGCGGACGAAGTGCAAGCACAAGATGAATATGCATAAGATTCCAATCAATGGTTTATCTGTTTTCTTATTCTTTTTTTGCCAGCCCGATAAGCGTGAATTTATGCAGATGAGAAACATTATGGACAAAAGGTCAAGAGACGAGAGTAAAAAATCTGTCCCTTCTGGAAATGTAAATGAATGAACTCATTGTTGCATAAACTGAAGAATACTGATGTCGATTCATGTTGAAAACACATTTGCACGGGGTGTGAGTCTATTCTTTTGTTTTTTTAGAAAGATTATTCTTGGGTAGATCGGTGAATAGTTAATTAATTTTCAATTACCAATCTCCATGCGTTACCGTGCGGCGAACAGCTAACGCGGACGGATTATCGTGGTCTTGATCGGATAGATTGCGTGGCTGACGATCCTCATGCCTGTAACCTTGAATGCAAAGCTGATTCAATCAACACTTTCACGCAATCACGCTCAAACAAAATTATATCCGAGATTTTCAAAACTACAGAAGAGATTTTTTGAAATACTTTTTAAATAAAAATTGTTGTAAACGAAAAAAAAATTTTTCATGTTTATCATAATGACAATGTTCGGTTTTGAATTAATTTGGGGTATCAAAGTAAACGAAACGAAGCGTTTTGTAAAAGGATTATTAGTTGCGAAATATGCATGTGCAAATTAATTGAAAAGCCGTAAAATATTAGTTAGAGTTCGGCAGCAACGAATATTCTTCTCTCGTGATATTGTCTTTCATAGTCATGCATACTCTCATTCAATTTATTCATAGCGCAGAACACGAGACACTTTTCTGTCTTGTTAGTAACTCGAGCTTTTTTCATCAGAAAGTTTCAACGCGGCAAATCCATTGCAATTTATTTCGAGCTTGGATTCTTCTCTTTGCAAGGACAATAAGACATTTATAAATTTGCAATCGACGATGCGCTTCGCGGAGTATGATTCGTGTTGCCTCAATTTCAGATTTTTTGTCTTCTCCGTTCCCTTTTATCGTTTGTCGGGGAGTCGTGAAATTCCGATTAATGGCAAGATTCAATCTCGTGTTACCCGCTCAGCGTCACAAAATGACAGCGCGTTATGGATCAATTCGATCTGCATCAATTCTTAGCGTCAAGTTGTAGGGTGCACCGTGAACAATAAGATACGTCAACTTGGACCTATACTTGTAAAGAACATACATAAAAATAGTACAAATTCGTCAGAGCATGCTAGGTTAATATTTAGTTACCGTTAAAGGCTAATCAGGGCGAGCCCAGTTAAAAACAAAAAATATTCTTTTGAGGCGCTCCTTGTCCTAATAGGGCCCTTTCTATCCCTCACGGATGGGGGTTTTTCGGTAAATCAGTCTGGAAAAAATCCCATTTTCATGATTTTGTTTTATTAAAATAATACAATTTATAATTTCGGGGTTTTTGCCATTACTTTGTACGTATATACAGGGTGTCCCAAAAGTATGGAAACGCTTCCCATAAGTGAAGTATGGAAAAGCGTTTCCATACTTTTGGGACACCCTGTATAAATTTTTTTATTGAAAAAATAAGTTTATTTTTGTTAAACGACACCGCACATATGCATGATACAATAAGACTCATGCTATTTGATAGATTTTTCAATGAAAAAATTTATAAGTATACTTTAATATATGTACAAAGTAATGGCAAAAACCCTGAATAATATAATTTATAAAAATTGATTATTTTAATAAAATAAAATTATGAAACGTTGGCTTTTTTTTCAGACGGATTTACCGAAAAACCCCTTTAAGAAGAAATAGTTTTATTACTCGAGATAATTTGTATCGAAATTGTAGAATCTATTTTATTGTGTATTGTCTAGTCAGACTCGTGTGCAACATCTGCTTGTTATAAATCATAAGAGAAAGTAGACAAGAAAAACCCGGAGCTTGAATCTTTCGTCTGATGGTAAAAACAGGGCCACACAAATTCTTACTCAACTCAAATCACTACTCAACTAGCAGCACACGAGTCAAGGCTAAATTTCATTTACGAGAAAAAATAATCAAGTACATTTTTAGTTAAACCGACCAAAAAATATTTAAACCTATTTTCCATATTTTATAAAACATATATATTCTAAAATTTATATATCAAAAATATAAAAATTTGATATAAATTCATATAAATTGCAAGATATATATCTGAAATGTAAAATTAACAATAAACAAATTTATATTCCAAATTATTAAATTTTTATATATCTGAAATAAATTCATTGTATGAGTTTGTTTCCCGTCTTAAATGTACTCGTGGACTAGCTGATAAGACGATAAACTACCACCTCGGAGTCACGGGTTCGAATCCTCAAATAATCAGAACGAATTTTCAATCGCAATTCCAGTTTAATAATATAAAAAAAATTGTTTGAAATGTTCTTAAAACAATAGCAGATATAATTAATTAGAAAAAATGAATAAATAATGTTTTTTAATTTATTTAATAATATTCTATAATACAGACAAAAAATCGATTCAATATCGATTGATATTGAATGGATACGAGTGATTTTCACTCAAAATCACATTTGAAACTCGATCGCATCATAACCAAAAATCGTATGGATTTGACATACGATTTATGATTTTTTTTTGAGTGCCATTTGTAACATATTTCTCTCTGTGTAGTTGAAACTTTTTCGAAAAATTCATCCTAACAGAAAGACGTTTTCAATTTCACAATAAAACTTTTTTATTACATTCGAAATGTTTAGACTTGGTGAACAAAAATCACAAATCAGAGGCGTAACTGCTGCAGCCGACGAAAGACGTAAAATAATATTTTGAAAGTGTATATAGAGTTTAATGTTTAATATTTTACTCGTTAGAGAGCGCTCTAGTGACTTGGAATCGATGCAAATATCAAGCACACATTTTGATGCGACGTCGAAGTAAAGCTGCAAGCTGGCAGCTTTTATTTTTGATTCAATTACTTTGACATTTGATACATCGCCATAGAGTGATTGCGAATCACAATTTGTGACATACGAGGAAGACAAACGATAACGGCAAGCTAATAAGCAAACGAACGGAATAATTAAAAAGCGATTTTAAAAACAAGTCGACGATGTGATAAATGGACGAATTAATAATTGCATTACACAACAAAGTGTATTGCAGCGAATTAATGTATGTGTCCGCTGTGCAGATTACTTTAGAAAAATGATTCGCTGACGTTAAACATCAAGTTTGTAATGAGCCACGATTAATCTTTCTTAGATTCTTATCGCCTCTTCGATGCCAAGTATCTGTAATGATTAATTGATTATCTGATATCTACGAAATTTATTAGAGTATCGCGCGTAAGTTCCTTTCATGTAAGAGTAGTATATTCAATTTGACATATGAGAAGTTTCATGCAAGCAAATTTCGTAAATTCACTTCAATAAAAACAATCATTTATTGTATATGATGTTAATTTTTTCAAATAATAAAAAATAATACATTTTGAGAATTTTTCACTTTTTCATATTAAGCAAACAGGCAAACCCCGATATATGATACATTTATGCATATTACATATATGTATATTCTGTATATATAAATACTACATATGCGTTATATATAGTTCTTTTTGCTTGGGTAGATTGCTTTGAAATAAAATTTGGCCGAATTTTGAAGCTTTCAATTTGTTACGCCCTGATTGAATATAGAATATACTAATAGTTACGGGGTTTCGGTTTGTGGCAACAGTTCGACTGAATTCCAGTCGATGTCGCCAAAAAAAAGTAAATTTAATTATGAGTGGGTGGATGCAATTAGCTTTTTGCACGTTAGCAAACTCAACCTTGCCGATGCGAATCGTGCAATGTTTCAAAGAATTCTTCCGAGAATTAAATGTCAATCAAGCGTAGCGTTCATTAAAAGCTAGCTACTGGTTCTGTTGTTTTTGCCGAAAATTCAACAACACGATCAATAATTTTACTACTTTTCATTGCAGTCGTGTGTATTATATTTTTTTAAATTATATAAAATAAAGTGGAATGTTTTTCACGACGCAAAAAGGGTACTGATAAATTAAATAAATATTGATTAAATTATTTCTTCGCACAGTGTGAAATGTTGGAGGGAAGTTTGATCCAAATATTCGGAAATTTAACACCATCGAGACAAATTTGGGCTTTATTCAAAGTTAATGAATTTGGTGATACTTTTTTCCATCGGACTGAAAATGTTATAAAAAATCCTTTGAAGAATTTAATTACAAAAAAAAATGTACGTGTCGATAAGAAAAAGTTGATTTATTTATTTTTAATGAGCTAAATGAAATGTGGCTTAATTCTACACAATCTTATATATTCGTACTTAATTAAACTTATTTTTAGATCTGACAATCTGAAAATTGAAAATGAAAAAGTGTCAGGCACAGAAAAATAAGAAAGTAATAAACGAACACAAAAAGTTATATGTATATAATATGGAAAATAAATTGATTTGGCTAAATTGTGCTAACCATCAGAGAGTTGAATTTATTTATTTTATAACATCTATAATAACAAAAATACAGTTTTTTTCTAATTTTAACAATTAAAAATATAAAGTTTGTTTGTTTGTGTCCTACGTTTCCTTTTATTCGGTTGGGTAATCATCTTGCTCATGGCAACGTTTTTCAGAAGTTGTCTCTTTGTTTTCTGCTTATGGCAACAAGCAGCCTCTAGTCCACACAATTTCACTAAACTGTTATTAAAAAAAGTCGTTTTAAATAATGCAATGGCTCATATGATTAATATTGATTGGTTCTATTGCAATTTAAATTTCTTACGTTGAATTATCACAAATAATATTCACGCTTTTTCCTTTGCAATTTTCATTCACTTTCACAATATATGCAAATGGAGCTATGACTGATTATATTCAACTTGTCTTATATTTGTTCCATTCATTTGGATTTTTCTACACTTTTTTGCAAGAAAATGAAAATTCTATAATTATGAGTGGACCAATAGAAATATGCAAGATTATTTTTGTACTCATAGAGATGTTTTTTTTAATAAAAATCGTTGCTGGTATGTTGATAAATACATACCAGCAAAATTAAACGAACTCATTGAGTGTCTTTCGATTATAACTATGCCCGATGTCTCGCATGGATGAATCAGTGTATTCGTGCCTGTGCATGCGTCATTCTACAGTATTTAGATTTCAAACTAAAAGAATTTTTCTTTTTCGGGACATTTTTAATAATAATTTTTGCACCATGGGAGCGGGATTTCAGCTGTTTTTATTCCCTTGAGTGTGTTTTACTCTCTCGGGAATAGCTTTTTAGATTGGTTAGAAACACTCAGAGAAAAAATTTTTGTTTAATTTTTATTTATTTTTTATTTCTTCCTAATTTAACGTATCGAATTTAAGTTAAAATAAATAAACTATATTTACGAATCTAATGAAGTTTATTTAATTTGATTGAAATTTAAAAGGTTAAAAAAAAATCGTCTGTGAGTGAAGATGTAACAAATCAGCTATTTTTTATTTTTGAAATAGATTAAAAATCTAAATACTGTCGAATTACGCGTGCATAGGTACCAATACTATGTTTATCCACCTGAACGAGATATATTGGACACAATTATAGTTCATGATTAATATGTTATTCAAATGGATGTAATAAATTAAAACAAATATGTTATTGTAATAAATAATTACATAGTGTGATTAACAGAATGAGTAAAATAATGAGAACCCCTCTCGACTATATTTCTGCCAATTTTATCTTAGAAAAAAACCGAGACAATTGATTGCAATTAATTACGCAAAAAATTGTACGCTGATGCAGACATCATTATTATAATTGTAATATAATTTTGCAACATTTGATTAACTATCCCTTCGGTGATGTTTTTTTACAGTGCCTTAGTTTTCTTTAACTTTATTTAATTAACGAAATTAGTAAAAAAAAAACTTAAAATTTCTTCGCTGCTGCTCATGTCATTATACGACAAGTTCGATCAAAACTTCATTCTTTCTGCTGCAATTGAATTTGACAATTGAACGAATTCAAACGGAGAAACTTGATTTGCCTTTTAGTTCGGATAATTCTTGTCATGGCTTGAACATAAATCTTTGGAACTTTCCTCCAACTTTTATGAAAAAACGTCACAATAACAATTTTATTTAAATACCAAATCTGAATGAAATTTTTCATTTTTTTGTGTTCTAATATTGGTACAAGAGCACTTTTATAAATGACTACGTAACATTGATATTCACGGTTTTGCTGAATTCATTTTTCATAACTTCGTGCATACTTTTACTGCATTCAATTTGCGTGTCCCCAAACTTCCTGATACTTCCCACAGCCTAACCTGAAAATAATGAATGTAAAGTATATGCACTATGTTGTTCATCTATATATAGTTCACCATGTTGCGAGATTCGGCGGGTTGGGGATGATTTAAATTGTTCCAGAACAAAAAAAAGCCTGAGTTGAAATGCAACGCAAAACGGTGCTTATGCGACGATTCATTTCCACAAAATATGAGATCAACATACTTTTGTTGCTTTTTATTCCCCTATCTCACAACGACTATTACCCGTTTTTTATTACTAAATCACATTTTCTAACAAATTGTAATGCCACAAACATTATGATTTATTTATTTCTTCAGCGACGGAAAAAAAAATTTCAACAAAATGTTTTAAATCAAGTTTGAAATCGGTTTTTATTTTCATTCCGCAGTGTCAGTGTCGTTCTTCTTCGTGAATGCGCATTTTTATGAAACGAAATAGTTTCGTCGCAGAGGGTTCTTTTTGAATTGAAAAAAAAAAATCGATGCCCTTCGTATTGATAACACTCAAATAACCGCAGACTTTTGTATGTTATAGATTCAATATCATTCTTGTGACTGACAGCCTTTTTATACTCATCTAAAAAGTTTCCTTTTTTAAACGCTTCCGAACACTCGTACATTAATAAAACATCCTATTGATTAGCAGATTATAAGTTGAATCACAAATCATTATTGTATCGCACACGGCAGCCTTCTTTCCTTTCCGACAATTAATTTTGCAAGCGGAAAATTTGAATTAGCAAGATAACCAATGTTATAAAAGCTCGTCGAATAGGATCAAGCAAAAGTTAGTCTTTCGTGGTACTTTTCCGTTTCAACTTTAATTCCTTGCGAACGATTGTCTTGGTGCGAGAGCCTGTATGTATGTGCCTTTTTGTTGCACGGGCGCGCGTTTGGTTGTTCTTGCGTCCGCGCGAAACTTGTCTTATTCTCGAGTTCGCTGTGTCGGATAGCGCGCACCGGCTTGTTTTATAACCGGAAACTTTTCCCGATCGATAAACCATGGTAATTGAAGTCTAACGCGCGCGCTTTCGTCGTATTGTTTTTGTGTGAACGTGCAACATTTCATTTTGATAATAGAGCTTGTTCGTGATTTTTCAGCTTGATGATTACGAAAAAAAAAAAAAAAGGAAAACTGGAGGAGTGATTTTTCTCAAATTCCGCGGCGGCAAGACATATTTGTAACATCTATTTCCAGGTTGTCCGACCTCTCCTCGCAGGAGCATCTGCCTCGTCTGCACAAAATTAATGGACACGGGAACTTGGCCGAATTTCCGGTCTCGGTCGCCCGAGAGAGTTGAATCCGGGCGGAAGGCACACATACGTTGTAACGAGCGAGTGGCCGCCGATTTTCAATTATTTTCTGCGCGTTCACATGCTCGAACCGGACATCAATTTTCTTGCTTTTTATGTATCCCGACACTGAGGGATGAACTTGGATAATCGCTACTACTTAACATCCTTTTTACCTCAGGAGAGTTAAATAACATGATGTATAGAGTCGTTTTATTTTGATTCATCCACCATCGCCTCTGCGTGTAGTGATTCACCGCCGGGAAGAGAAACTTTCGACGCACGCCCTATTGAAATATTTGCCTCGCTGTTCAAAATTTTTATTGCAATTTCAATATATACGTTCGTTTCATTATTCGGAGTTCGCTTGAAAGGAATAAATTTTTCTGAGAGCCAATTTCGATAATCTTTGACAGTGAGATAAATGCTTTCCATGCATTTTAATGCGTTTACCGTAGAATCTCCGCTTGAAAGTTATTTACCTGAAATCAACCATTGATGTAAGGTAAATTTCTGTTTGTTGAGAAAACTAATTTACTTTGGTGTGAATTGAACATATGTGATCTTGATGGTTGAACAGTTCCCTTTTACTCCAAGCTGTTGTGTTAAAAGCGTATCATGAATGTTATTCTAGTAATGTAACCTCACGGCTACAGAGCGAGAGACATTTTTCGTTGAAAACCATAGCTCGAGCAAAATTGTTGCAGCCAATTTGAAGAGATTTCACGCTCTCAAACTAATATTAAATAATGCGTTATAAAATATGCAAGACAAGCATCACTGCGTGAGTGGTATGAAAAAAAGAAAATGAAAACAATCAAATAGAAACAAGAGCAAGATAAGCCTTTAGATATAGCGGAGAAATACGAGTGTATTGCTTTTTTTTTCGTTCACGCACCTTTTGTTTAGTTCTGTTTTACCACAAATGCTTTTCCATTCTTCTTTTAAGAGTGAAGTCTACCATTTTCCTACCACCCTTTTGCTACCCGCGTTCCCTATTCCATCGGTTATAGCTTGCTTCATTTTTTCGATTTTCCTTTTCATACAGAATACGACCAACGAAGCCGTTTTCTCTGACAAGTTATATCGCGCCTCGAAATCTGCGAACGACGGCTAGAAATGACCACGTTATTTCAAAAACATGTTTTTCCTTTTAATGCGCTACAAGATTTTTTGATACCGTGTGATGAAACGACTGGAATAGTGCCCTTGAAACGCGATTCAATTGAAAAAAAATTGATTTTGTAAATTTACAAAAGTAAAATTATACTGCAGTCGAAATGCGTACATTTTTGTATAGAGCACTTTTAATAATGTTTGAAAATAAATGGAATGAAAATGCTTTTGCATCTTTTGGGTGTACATTTGACGATCGAATACATTTTCCGTGGATGCATGGGTATTCGCGTTGAATGATGATGCCTAATTGCATAAATAATTCAACAGTACGACCAATGTGGATATAGTTATTACTCGCATACAACTCTGATGCGTCAATCTGTTTTCCGTCGGTTATTCCATTATTTTCATCCACCTCTGATCCGTAGTATTTCTAAAATACACCCTAATGCTAGCAATTTGTGAAATGTCCGCAAATTGCAATTACGTGCTGGATGACACTTTTCTGATATCGGTATTAAGGTCGCATTTAATGAAATGGATTTTGATATCATACACATCTTCTTAATTCGTCACAATTTGATTTTCTCATTAATTATATATACCAATTTAAAGTTCATAAACGGACGCCACGTTCATCGATTGCTTGACACACATTTTATTATTTTATTTACAGTAGCTCGATGCTAAGCAGATTTATTTGTCGCATTTCGTAACAACGTGCAACAAGAAGTTTATTAATTTTTCAACTTCGTGCCGGTGTATATATATATACACGTTTCGTTTAGATTTTAACATCTGTCTTTTCTCTTATGGTCAGTTCTGAATGTTTATGGTTAGTAAATCTGGCACTGTTATTTTTTATTTCTTTTGTATCAGGCTTCAGCCAACTAAAAAGTCAAGATATACTAGGTGGGAAATCACATGTAGCTTGTACATGATCCGACAAAGCTGATCGTAACTTCAACAGGCGTATCCTCTTTTAGACACTTTTCGTATGTTTATCATCACTTATATAGTAGAATAAAAATTTTTGTTCGTATGTATGTTTGTTTATAATAGGCTAAGTAAAAGTTTTTTTATTCATTATTTAGAAAGTGGAAAGCAAAAAAATCAATAATTGAGTCCATGTATTTTATAATGAAATGGATGTTGTCTGACATAACTCTTATTACTACTGATTATATACGATTTCATTCAATTTATTATGATAACGTTTTGAGATTAAAAATATTAGATTACCAAATGAATGAACAATTCAAATAAATGAATTGTTAAAATATTGTTATTTACATTCATACCAAAAAATTCAACAAAACGATATTTTACAAGTTTTTTATCATCAATTATGAAACGACACATCAATATGTTGTCTTGAAAAAATGGCATGATAGAGTTGAAAGAGGACTTTTCTCAAAATTGCTTTGAATGTAAAATGAAAGTCGAGATCCCACGGAAAAAACTAATAATAACAACAGTTATTTGACGACAAAGAGATGCATGCATATGCTTCTAGGAGAGGTTTTATTTTATTGATTTCGAGTACTTCTCATATTGCGGAAATGTGAATGTACACTTCAGATAAGATTTGTCTTCTGTATACATTACTGTTAAAAATTGAGTTTTCAATTTTCAATTTATGCGTTCCCTTGTCTATAAATAGTGTTCGATGTCGTCTGGGTTAACTTACTTAATTGAAATCGACCATTTTGTTCTGATGGCCATGTGGGTAACGGACTACTATTAAACATGGAATTAAGATTAATACAAATACCAAGAGTATGCGTTTATGCAAACATGCAATTTTTATTATGTAGTTTGATGCAATTTGATTTGAATGCATTATAATAGACCAAGGACTTCCCTTTATTTTTCATTAAAGCATTGCAGTCCATGTGGTATTAATAAAATTATGACACCTTCACGTCACAGTACATGTCGTCTGTCACACAGGTTAATTCTTGAACGTAACAATATAATACATGAGCGGCATGCAGTTTATGCACTCCAACTGATGCTATAGTTTCATTTTCTCAAAAGCATACTTGCCGTTTCTATAAATGTACGTCGACAAATGATGTTTATTTTTTTCAGTTTGTATCCGTGGAAAAATATAAGTTGCTAGAATTTAATCGAATTAAGTGGTTTACAGTTTTTAAATTTAAAAAATTCTTATTCAATTTTTACCATTACAATTTAATTGAAAAGTTTCCTATATAATTAAAAAAAGGTTTATGGTCAACAGACACGATAAAGTTTCTTTTAGTCTTCCACAATGTCCACAGAATTTTGCTAACTGTTCTTTAAAAAGAAAGTCGTTATGTATAATGCAATGGCTCATAGTTAATATTTATTGATTCTATTGTAATTTAAATTTTTTGATGGATTAATCATCATGCTCTTTTCTTTGTAATTTCTACTTCTCTTTACTGTCTCAGCTGTACATAGAGCTATGGCTGATGACTTTACAAAATATTAAATTCATTAATTATATTCAACTTATTGTATATTTGATCCATTGATTTGTCTACACTGTCACGTTTTGCAAAAAGTGAAAATTCTATAATTATTAATGGAATCTTGCAATAGGAACACGCAAAATTTTGTTGTTCTTATATGGATATTCTTTTTAAAGTAAAAAACGTTGCTGGTATGACGATAAATAATTGCAAAATTAAACGAACTCACATTCACACTAAGGTTCTAATGAAAATACTAATTTTAAAAAATTATTAGACTGATAAATAATCATAATAATATTTTGAATGCATGAAGATAGCTTGTTAGATTGGTTATCTAGATGTAACAGATGAGCTATTTTTTAGTTTTGAAATCGATTCGTAATCTAAATACTGTTGAATGACGCGTGCACAGGTACGGCTTCAATGTTCATCTATCTGAACGAGATATATTGGACGTAATTATAGTTCATGATTAATATGTTGTTATAATGGATGTAATAAATTAAAGCGGATATTATTATTATAATAAATAATTACCTGCCGAGATTAACAGAACGAAGAAAATAATGACAGTACTTCTCACTATATTTCTTGTCACAATGACTGTAGCTTGGATACTCAAAAAATTGTACCCCGATGCAGACATGATTATTAGAATTACAATTATTTTATTCTGATAAAATTACAAGTCCTTTTATTTTCGTTTTTTAAACTTTGTTTAAGCTGCATTATTTTTTTTAAAATTATATATATTGGTAGAGGGAGAAATGTTTAACTAATATTACTATTTAAAATCATCAAAAAATCACCAATAATCTCATTTTGCAACATTTGATTAACTATCCATTCAGTAAATTTTTTTTTAGCGTCTTAGTTTTCTTCAACTTTTTTTTTCAGAAGTTAAAAAATTGCTTCTATAAATAATTATTTATTCAATCAATTAATTTATTTGTATATTCTTTCCTTATTTTATATTTCGCAATTATTCTTTTTTAAAAATTTTCTTACAGTCGTTTAAATCTAATCAGAAATTTTGGCGGAGTATTATAAACTTTGACCCGAACTTCTCCACACTAAACAGGATATACTATTTTACATCAGGTTCCTCCCTTAATTCAATATCAATTTTATTTATTTCATCATTTTTCGATATCATCTCAGAGATATAACAATTTTATATTTGCAGCACATAAAACTATTCAATTCTTCAGTAAGAGCTTGCGAATTGGCATTATAAGGTGCCGAAAGAGCGAAAAAGGTCGTAGCAGTTCAATTAGCATATCGTTCAATCGAAAGATGCTGATAGTAAAGTAGGAAACTCACCGTAACTAGAAGTATAAGGTCAAAGTGGAGTTGGGAATGGGATAACAATGACAGAAACCAAGATAACAAAGAGAAAAGAAAAAAGCAAGCACAAGTACTTTCAAACTAGAGTTTCGACTTTGTTTCTTGATGTTGCTTCCTCGTTCCTTATCCATGTTGCCCACCACTTTGAAAGCCATTATCGATGCATTTAAGAGACACAAAAAATCATTTCAATACATCTCAACTTTATCATTTTTTTTTCTTTTTCTTTCTTTTAATCAATACGTTATCTACACATTATCTTTTGGACAACCAACGGTCTTTTGGACAAATTCAAAAACACCGAAAATTGACTCGTTGAATAATCAAAAACAAAAGTGCAGACTTCGCGCTTGACATGGAACTTGTCAGCTAATTCGCACGAGTTGTTTGCTAAATTGCGATGCGGTGTGCACGGCGCATAAAAGTCAAAAATAATTAAAGTTAATTGAAATTAATTAAAGCACGTGAATAAAATAAGACAATTTGGCGCGCGGAGTTTTAGTCATTTAACATTGTCAAGACGGAGCATGTTTTGTTTCTGCGAAGCAAATACGGAGTAATACGCTTATTAAGTTTATTAAAAATCATGACAGTCATTTGGGTTTTGTCTTCGCTTCACGTTCTTAGGTTAAAGAAAGTTATGCTCCGAGTTGGATGCGTTCATATTAAAAAGGCAAAAGGCTCGTATCAAAATGAAAACGGTAACAATCTCTTATGAAGAGCAAACGGGGATAAAATGGTATGCGCGCATTCTGCAGTATATACCGAGATACAGAACTGTTAACTTCCATGTAACAAGGAAGAAGGTACATAAAGAGTAAACGAAGACATAATGACAGCGAAACGTATAATAGTTACAGTTAAAAAAATAGAGGGATAAAAGAAAAGATGAAAAAAAGGCAATTTTACTTGCGCGCTACGCACGCATCCTGGACAACAATAGCTCCAGTAAATACGGGAATCGGTTATTTATGAGCTCTCACTCTCCCCCCTCTCTCAGAAGAACCTTGATTGCAACGCGTCATAGATTAACTGCCACCGGAAATCGCTATTCCATTGTAACTTCCTCTTTCTTGTCGACACAGTGATATTGGCTGACTTACTCAACCGCAGATTCATTTCGACTTCTATTTACATGCGTCGTTTATAATGGTCAATGTAAATAATATAAAAGCGAGTCATTTATCACAGAAAGATCGAATGCCAGCGGACGCAATAGTGTTCAGCACGGGCAAACACATTATTTTTGTTTTCACATTGGCGCCTTGAAAAAAAGAACTGTCGAGAGCAACCCGATACGTGTTTAACGATTTTTGAATCAAGTTTTAAATAAAGTTTTCGTGTCCGACAGCGTTACTTCGTTTTGCATTCGTTAGGGTGCCTATGATTGATTGATGTTTGATTGGATTCGTGAAACATTTTTTTTAGGTTTTTTAGTATTTTATATTTGTAATGGAAGTTTATTTTTGAAAGAAAAAAAGTTGAATTAAAATATATGAATCAGAATGACAAAATGAATATTCAATCGTATTATTAAGTTTAGATTTTTTCATTGTTAATATATATTATTACGCGATAGTAATTCTGTTTGCCTTACACCGAGATATTTATTTCATTTTGTTTAGATAAACGAAAACAAAAGTAAGATAAAAAAGATTGTTGTTATTTATTTGCGGAAGTCTAGTATCTTAGCAAAGGCACGTGCCACAAACTCTGCCCGCAGCATTTGCTAGGCAGCATAGGGCTAATTTGTAGCTTTATGTAAATTTACCTGTACCGAGAAAATTAGGTTGTTAAATTAACTATGGAGATGAAACAATTTAGATTTTAAATGAAACAGATGATAGGATTTTCCATGATAAAAGTGTTCTGATAAGTTGTTTGCAAATTATTAAAATAAAAATAGGTTTCTCGATTAGTTCAATTGGTTCATGCAATTTCTGCATGATTAATTCTGCAGAAATTGCAACCATTAGTATTTTCTCATTAAAGAAGATTGCAACAATTTTAAACCTCGTGTTTTGAAATGTTGATGAATTGAATCAATATTTTAACATTTATATACAAGTGTAGGTTATCACGCTTAAAAAAATGTTTATTCATAGTTGAAGTTTTCTTTTTTTTATCTTGTTGCGAAATAAGCGAAAACAGTCGTTTGACATAACACGAGAAAAAGAGAATCTCATTGTAAACGTTTCAGGTAAGGTAAATGCTGAGAAATAAGACAAGGAAACAAGGCCGCTGGGTTGATCCTCTTCTCGAGCGTAATCCTGGTTATCCTGGGATGTCTCTTGTGGTTGAATACCGGAAACAAAACGCCAGAATAAAAGATTCGTCGAGCAGCTAAAACTGAACGACTGAAGCGCTATAACATAAAAATGATATTCGTATATGTCCTTTATATGAAACCATATGGCGTGACATATATAAAACGTTACTTCAAAATAACGTATGATATTCAATATTTCACCACAAAATGAATACATCAAACGGAAATATGTACAAAATGTGTACATTATGTAGATAAAAGATCAGTGATTGAATAATTTAAACATCATTTTTGACATTTTTCAATTATAAAGTACAACACCCCACAAATTTTACAATGAATATTTGAGTCCCTTTTATGAATATTTGAAAACATTTTTGAAAAAATGATAAGGTGGTGGAATTTAAATAAATCGAATAAATTCCAGTGACGCTGATAAAAATAAAATATTAATAAGTTTAAAAACAGCAATTCTTTTTTTATATCAACACTTTTATTTCTTAGTACCATAAAGTATGTTCACTCATGTGTGTGTTCATAATATTCAATAGGTCTAATTTTATAGTAAGTACATGTACATCATGATTATCGCCATCACTTGAATATACTTTTTATTCGGCACAAATAATTACATGAAATAACAGTTTTATTAAGAAAAACTTATCAAACATATTACACTATATAAAAAATTTGATCTGCATTAGACATCATAGTTGAAAAATAAATGTCTATTCCAGTGCGAATAAAATATCTGAAAATAAATAGTTCATACAAAATCGGGCATCATTTACAATTTTTAGTAGAAATACAGTTTTTGTAATTCATCTGAATTATATAAACGTAATTCAAACAACTGTACAAGATATTTTTCTTTCATTATAAGACTTGTTGAAATTTATTGAAATTGTCACGCATTCACAATAATCATAGAATGACGGGCACATGCTATAAAGAAATAAATGAGTCTCATCATTTTTGGAACACTGAAACGCTGGGATCGTTTGAAATCAACATTGAATATAAGAATCATTTATTGGCTTATCTGATAAAAGGTTTTTAGTCAACCACAGTAGTGATTTTTGAGCTGAACAATTCACAAATGGTGTAACAATCAGTACAGTCAGACTATTATAGTGACTTTCAAAGAGTTTCCTGGGGTTAATTAAAGACTTTAGGCAAATTGGGTCAGAGGGGCAGTGAAAGAGATTCGCTGATGTTAATGGATTGATTGGTCATGACAATTCGCATCCACGAATATCGGTGATTGTCCCGTTCTAAAACTAAACACCGATTAACCATTGGAATGTACAAACATAGGCCAAAATAGATCACGAACAGCTTTTCATCGTTGATAAGAAATCCGCACTTAAAGTTTCTTTGAGTTTAATTTTCTATCTTTAGTAGTGGAACGTCTCAATTGTGTGCGTCGTGTGAATGAAATATAATAAGGTTGAACACATATGCCCGAAATCCGTGGAGTCTTGGAGAGCAATAAGACTTGTGCAAATTCTGCCAAGATGATATCGTAAAGTTTAATTCCTTAATTGATTCATTCCATTTAATTTTCGGCAATAAATTCAATGATATGCGTTCTTCGGAACATTCCACTGGGAAAATTTAATCATGACTTAACATCTGAGCAATTTTCATTCTCTTCACTGAAATTACACAAGTCTCAGAGCCTATAAAACCGCGTGGCTTAAGTATAATCTATATATGAAATACAGAAATTTGGTTGCTCAGGGTCCCGGCGATATGTAGATATACATGAAACGTTTCGATGACAGTGAGTCAGGCCGACGAACTCGTTCCACTTGCGGAAAAAATGTTTCACGCCATTTATCCTCATCCTTTATCATTTCATAACGAAATCGTTCTTCTCTCTGTTTCAGCGCAAATACAAAAGATGTGACGACATTTTGGGACACTTTAATTTGAATGTTATATTTTGTTTTCATTTGTTTGTACATGCACGATCGATGTGAAAGTAACTAATGATACAAATGTATAGAATGAGAATATTTATTTGGAAGTAAAACGCGCAAGTTTTTATTGTCTCAAGTTCGACGATGCGGCAGGAGTGGTCGGCGCACAAAGACGATCAGTAAACTGTTCGGATGCAATGTCGTGGTCTGGGTGGATAATTTCAGAAATATATTTCTGTTGTCCGCTTGTTACCGGTTATTTTTCAAGACAAAACGTAACTGGCCTTCGTGGTCCGGCCACTGCGTTAGCGCGTCGCGGAATGCATTTTTCTGTTAGTTGCACACCAAATTTTACTCGCGACTGTATTTGTAATGACGCAAACATTTATTTGTCTATAAAATTGAAACCTTTACAAAATTCGTTTTTTCACGGTACGAATGTGATTGTATGACGATGATCGCTCTCAATTACGTCAAAAATAAAATAAAACACAACAGAATTTTAACTTGTGCTATCTATCTTAAAGCAATAAATAATTCGAGTGAACCATTTTTGAATTATAGCCTAATTTATCAAGTGTTTCTCTCGCTTGCAAAATATGACAATTATAAATCACAAAAACAGATATGTGACCAAGAATGAGTAGCAAATTGTCACGAAAACAAAAAAATGTTCTTTAATTTATGATACACACAAGTGTAGGAAACATTGAATGCAATGCGTTTTCTTGAGTACCTTATGCATTTTAACAGTTTTTCTTTTATTTGAAAAAAATGTAACGACAATTGAAAAAATGGTCCATCCGAATTCTGAACGAACGATCCTCGAGAGACGCAAAACAGTTTGCATGAACAACTTTAATACGAAACACTGTATCATCCTGTCGATTCAAAATGGAGTATCGACACGATGCAAAATTGTCTGGTACGATTCAAAAATAAATTCAGCAAATGAGCCGATCTTGGTCATTCAATTATATACTTTTTGTTTAATACAATTTTTTTTGAATAGTTTCTTGACTTGATTCGTCGCCCTTCAATCGATTAAGATGATCATTTATATATATACACACACAGAAAATATTTATACATTTATAGATGTTTTTATATTTGCAACGTCACTTTTTATACATGATATTTATATCAGTTTGTTGTTATTTATAGACTTTTATTCATATAAATTTTTCTCTCTGTAATCGCAACCTCAATTCTCACATATACGCACTGAAAAAATATTGCCGCTATATGAAGTTCACATTTTTTTACAAAGTATACTTCAAATGCATAATTAGCAAGCCGCGGTCGATTGTACGTTCGACTTTGAGCAACTCGCTCGGGTTTTTCTTAAAATTACAATATTTCGAACAATATTTACAATATTTACACGTTTATATAGATTAATCAATCTTATTAAAATGACACATTTTTACACGTTTGCGCGCACCGCGAGAAAATTCAAGTCCAAGCACGACTTGACGCGAAATAATTCGCCACGTATTTACTGTTAGTTGCGCTTTGGTTAATGTTCCGTCGGTGCGTTCCGTATGTACAAATTTAATGAGGCGTTTTGTTACCGACGTTTTAGTTCCGTTGTATTTCACTGACTATGAATGAATGCAATTTGTTGAGGAATCAATTTTGTAACAGAAGAAATTATCTTGTTCCATAAAAGAAACAACAATGGAACATTTACATCAGACATTTATATTTTTAATATAAAAATATCAGGAGCTTAAAATTTGAAGTAATTTTGTGTGGTGGAAAACGTTGACATCAATATACTTAGGAGCTTTAATTTATTTTTAACAGAACTTTTCATTGGTGGCTAAATTAAATGATTCCTGGCAATAATTTATGGTCATCATTTTAAAAGAGTTGTGTACACTTTAAACTCGAGTACTTGTGACAAATTTGTTTTGTGTGGCAGTTTGTGACATTGCTACGTGAATTTCTGCTGCCGAATGTTGACTGTTTGTTTTCAAAATAACTCTTGCAAAGTGTCGCCATCTAAATGTTCGAAATTGCATTCCATTCATGCGGCTTAATTAAAAGTAAATAATTACGATCGGAGTAAAGCATGCATATCAGTATGGAAAAAATGTGTAAACCAACGATCGATGAAATTAGCAAACAAAATTAGCCTTTTATGAAAGCAGAAATATTTTCGATGTTTAGATTTTCTTTCCATCGTAATTACTACGACGAACTATTAAATTCGAACGAAAAATTAGAGTTACAAAAGTGTAAAAACGATGTAAAAATGGCACAGAAAGAGGTCAAACGTTCAGAGTTATTTAGAAGTATATAAAAAAAGGAGAGTAAACGTCGGATTTTGTTGTTTAGTTTTAGTGGCACCTGAACTCGGTAGCTTAAAAGGTATAGATTAGAGGCTAGTTTGCGTAATGCCGACACGACTCGCCACCGACAACCATCAGACGTAGTACTCGTTGACGTTCAGCGGGTCGGGATCCCGTCCCTATACACACGACTCTTGGGTTGATATGAGTGGAGTTCGCACCGTGACGACCTCTCGCGGGTGGTGCTGTTTGCCGAGTATCGTCTCGGGGAAGGGATTGCTCGCTATAGGCGTCACGTTCGTCGAGTACGTGTCCTGTTCGAGCTTGGGTGACCTGGCACTGTGATCGATGCACGCGTACACCGTGGCTTCCTTGGTGTAGGCCTTTCCGCCGACGATCACCCCGCTGCCAAACCCAAGTCCCGACACGTTGTTGAGCTTCGAGTCCGCCACGGTCGACAAAGTCGTCGGTCGTGCGAGGCACAGCTCCGCATATGTCACCTCTCCGGATAACTGTAATCACAAACGTTAGAAGGCGTGTTAGTCACAATGTACTGCTTCATTTATGCGCTGCTCACAATCATGAAGATTTATAAAAACTTGGGAAATAGGTCTCACTACGTTTGAGGACAACAAATGTAAAACTAAAAATTTTATTATATTTCACGAGAAACAAGTCTAGGTTTGATCAGAATTAACATAGATATGAATTTGTAAAACAAATCAAGTGTGCATTTCATTATGAAGTACAAGGTCTGATTATTTTCACAGGTCTAATCAAATCTGAACAGTGAATAAATCTGATTAAATTGAGGAAATTTTCGGAAGTCTAATTTGGCATGATCAAATCTAAATACGTTTATTTAGGTAAGAAAATTTCTTGATTTTAATCAGGTTTGATCAGGTTCAAGTAGATCTGAATCATATTCCATATAGTTTCATTTTCATACCTAATTAGGTCTATTTTCAGGTCTGATGAAACTTTGACTTTGTTCCCTAGGTACTTCCACTTATCCTTCTATTCATATCATTGTGTTCAGCGCATTAGGCTATTCGAGTTTTATGGTCTGTTTGGTGGCCTGAACTCCAACATCATCCCGCCTTAGTCTTGTACGCATTAAAACCAGCATTTTTACCAACGTTTTTTGTTTTTACCCGCTGAACATTTTTCTCGCTCTTTGACACTCTTTTCATTTGTCTTGATAACTTTTATCAAATGAATGCTCACTTGACCATGCTTTAACTGTCAAGCGTATTAATGTAATTTGTCACGTTTTCGGTCGTTGATGTTTTCTGATACATATCGTTCCACCCGCTTCAATTTATCACCTTTAAATAATTACTGAGCCAGTTCCTATTTTGTATCATTTTTTATTTTCTGCTTATCTAATCAAAGATCTCGTTTAGTATAAACTTTAATTATATTCATACAATTTTAATACTATTCGCCATGCCATTTTATGCTGCAGAAACTTAAAAATGAACTGCATCAAAAAATGTGCTGAAGTTTGAAACGCACTTACTTATACAGTTTTTAACATGATTTAAAATATATTACACAAATACAACATTTCGCAGTTCCCCAGAAGTTTGCACTTGCGTAACATGCAACTCTGAAGTTTCTCTTTTGCATCAAGGTTTTTTTTCCTTTTGATGAAATACTAGTTAGCGGCGTACACTTTGACTGAAAAGTATATTTTATCTTACAGCGTAATAATGTTTAATACCAGCTCGCAGATTAACCGTTTTAAATTGGATTTATTTGTGCATTTTATTTTCCTCCCAACAGTCTTCTACGACTTATATTTGATTCAAAATATATTGCAAGCCATGCTTGTTCGCATGAATAGTTGAAACACAATTTTAGTTTGTTATTTTTTTTTCTGTAAACAATTATTATTTAAATATACTATTATTTTTACAAACAAACTATAAACAAACGCCAATCAATTCCACAAAATTTGAATTATTTGAATTTTTATTAACTGTGACAACATTTTCTCAAACCAAATTTAATAACAAATTCACAGGAGTTTTCAAAACTTAAATTATAATTTCAACTTTTAATTGGAACGGCTCTGTAATAAACTTTCTCTGATATTGCTGGATATATGCACAATAAAAAACAAAGTTAAATATAGTTTTTTGTCTATCTGTTGATGACCAGAGTTAAGAAATATCAATGTTGCGTCAACAATTTAAACGGAATTGCACAAAAGCATTTGTTCCCAAAAAATGTATAATTGCAGCGCTGAAACTTATAGTTACAAACAAAACGAGCTTTTATCACGAAAGGCAATAAATGTCGGACGTGATATTGCTCACAATCATTCGTACAAATCGAATTTGTTCGTACAAGAATTAATCGTGATTTTGTGCGCAGTAGGTAATGCCGCTTCCCATTTCATCAGATCATTATTTCCACGTGACGTGACGTTGAAGGCACAAAATAATGCGACGACAACAAAATATGATTCGCATTTATGGTGTAATTAAGCGTATAACATAACCAGTTTGCCACCGAAGGGAATCGCTTTTCATATGACAAAACTTTTGCCGGAGAGTCTTTGCCGCTGCAGGCTATAAATTAGACAGAGTGAAATTGTAAGCAAAGTTTTCACAGAGCTAGTCAGTGGTAGATAAAGGCTGAGCAGTGAGAGGAGAGAGAAGGCCCAGGAAAACTCGAGGTGGATCGTAGAAAAGGCTTGCAGCGATGAGAATTCTACGGGAGACTCGTAAACGAGCATGAAACTCACTCCACGTTAAAGAAAAGTTTGCTAAAGGGAAATCCTGCATTTCATTAGTTATTTGAAGAAGTTTAGCAAAAAGTTTACTTATTTCTATATTTTGTGACTTCTGTGCAAATTGCTGCGCGCCAGTTTGTGCTCCATGTAAAAATTCAGATTGTCGCACTTTAGGTTCCATGTTATCTTCTCGACGATTATTGGTATTTTTTTAGTCGTTGCCCCCCTTCCCGCGATGACCTAATACCCTCTTATTTTTCAAATCGTCGTCTTTATTGAGCTTGTGTATACGCATTGTTGATGGCATTTTTATTTCACCGATGGCAGTCTATTAGAAGCTTAAGTGGAAATCGATTTCAGCTAATGTCTTCGTTCAGTGCGACTTCAAATAATGAAAATCGATGACAGATTACAAGTTTTAATTTATTAATGAGCGTGTTATTAATAAAAATCGAAAAAAGCTTTTCGAAGGTTGTAAAAAGAGTTGAAGAATATGATCAATATATCGGTTGAATAGCCGATCTAAACTATCCCTCGACAAATACATCCGCTATCAGAGTATGCAAAATATGCCTTGTAAAAATGATTATGTATTGTTCTATACGTAAAATATATATTAACAATATGTATATGATCAATATATTGTTAATATACTGACAATAAAGTGTTAATATTGTTGATGTGTGGACAATATATCATCATTTTCACTAAAGGTGTGATTCATGAAAATGAAAATAATAAAATGCAACGTTTGTCATGTTACAATGTTTTTTTCGTGAAGCGATGATGAAACGATGAAACCACTGTTTGTATATAAATTGGAATTAAAGCTTTATCACAACCGTTGAAAACTTGTAGGTGTACAAACTTGAACAGTATTAATATGATTGCCAGAATAAATGACCTCTTTTGTTTGATGATTGTATGCAAATTTATTCTATAAATGCGTGTGCTTTTTTGAACGCTTTATCATGTCAATTTTTTGTTCTTAACTTAATTGTAAATAATTTACAAAACCATACTCCGAAAATGTCTCCGGGATTTAAATATTTTAAATCGCTGCCACGCAATTCTGCAAGGTGAAACTAATAAAATTCGCACAGTGTTTACAACGGCCATAAAAAATTAACAGAGCTTTTAAAAACAGCCGATTGAAAAAGTTGAATGGTTGAATTGTAAATTTTTGAACGAGTTGAATAAGTTCGCGCGAGGAAACTCGTTTCAATTTTCATTACAAGAAAAGTGAAATATTTTCAGAGTTTGAAAACCAATTGGTATCGTTGACAGTTGTATACTCACGGGTAAGGTGGGATAATTGTTGTAGTCGCTGGGCGTGTAAGTTGGCAGTGCCTGTACATGATTGGTCTGCTGATTCGCAAGTGTGCTTGCTGGAAGACTTTCGAGGGTGTTTTGTGCGGTCAACGGCGTTCCAGCTGTCGATCCGGTGAGCTGATAATCTGAATCTTTTAACAGAACCGAATTGCAAATGAGTCTGCTCAACGAGCCTGTATTCTTAGAAGCAACTTTATCAGAACGCTGAACTCAAAATGTCAGTCTCTTTCTAAAAAAAAAAGAGGAGATTCTCGCAAAATGTGAATGCGGACTCTCTCGGTATACAAACATTAATTAAAATTGAGCGTTGTTTTAGAAAACTGTTTTAGACAACTACTTTTCCACCGTGTGATGCATTTTTGTCGCCAATATTCAGAAAACAAAAGTAACGAAAATGCAGCTTCGCGTGAATAAAACATCCGAGAAACTATTTGCAAAATTATATGTAAAGTTTTATTTTTTTAGAACAATTCAATCACCTTTATTTGTAGGTATAACGTCCGGGTTCCTGTCATCCGCATCGTAAAGGTCCTCGGAACTCGGGGCGGTTGCTTTTTTAAGAGGTAAATCACCAAGTCTTTGAGTCCTTCGATCGCTCCTGACTTTGATAGCAGTTAAGATGCTGACAGTGACCAGAAGTAGGGCCGTACAAACGCCGATAAGTACTCCAAGTAAAGGTGTGATTTCAAAGGACACAGGCGTTCCTGTGGACAATACGAGCACTGCTCTCGTGCAATCACTTTCTAAACCATGTCCATTTACACAATATGATTCAAAAGGGTATTTCGCATCAACATAAAAGAACTCGAAATAAGCGTGGTTCGTACTCCAAACAAATAGCACAAGTGTTTCGCATGTTTGACATTTTGATATATATGTATATATATATTTAATATTAATATATATTATATATAAATATATAACATATATATTTATCACGACAGCCGTTTTCACGGCTAAGGGGAGTCTGGAACCCATACGTGACGCGTCCCCAGGTGGCGGATAGGGGAATGCTCGGTAGATTTACAGGGT
>JAPYZS010000883.1:0-26051 GCA_030522925.1 Trissolcus japonicus
GTGAAAAGAAAAGCTCACAGGGCTAGTATGCAGAACTTAAATCTGATTACTACACCTCGTCAGCTTTTTGATTGGGCCACTAATTCATTCAAAAATATATAATTTGCATTCTGCAGTAAAGACGATCAAAAAAAAGAAGGAACCAGTTTGAACAAGAGGTTTTAGAAAGCTGTGCGTATCGTTGATACTCGACAATTTCATTCATTTATACCGGAAAATTAAACAACCATGATTTGTCGCTATTTTTCTAGTTCTACCGATTTCAAAAAACACATAGTTTCTATGTAACTTTATACATTTTTCATTTTTTAAATATATCTGCATAACTTGTAATTTCATATTATTAGAAGCTGTTTCATTATTTGTCTTAATATACTTCATTAATATAATCCTTAATAAAACTTATAATACTTTATTTCTCATCCCACTCATACATGAACACAGCGCGCCAAGCAGCGCGCTCGACTCGGACAAGCTGCAGCGCGTCGCGGAGCGTGCAGCGATATTAAAAAAGTGCTGTAACTTTTGTTTTATATTCGGGCCGGAAGTTTTTCGACATTGACAACATGTTGAAATATTAATTTTAATATTTATTTTGCATAAATAATTGTTTAAATAAATTTTTTTGTTAATTTTTCAACAAGAATATAAAAATTCAAATCATGAGCTTTAATTTACACGCGTATTAAAGTCAAATTGAACGTTTCTATCTTGAGATATTAAATTTTTAAATAAAAACAGCATCAAACTTCAATTTTTAATAACTTTTTCAAAACAAAATATTTTTGCACAAAACTTTATACGATTATTGTAGGACTAAAAAGTAATCGATGCAGCATACAATCGATGAAAATAAAGAACCTAAAATTTTTAATTTTAATTTACGTTTGAGAAATTTTGACCCTATATTAAAAAATCTAATTATAAGACATATAAAAATAATCTTGTGCATACTGTACACAACACACTTACTATTAAATAAAGTCATCCACATAAATCTACACAGCAATAACATAGTTGTATTGTAAGTACTAATTTGGCAATGATCTATGCATTACAGTCAAAATTGTCCAACAAATTTAACAATATTGTTACAATTGCTAACAATTAATATTTTTGTAAAGTGACAACAAACTGTGGAATAGCTTGTAAAGACAAATAAAAAGTATCTACAAATGTAACTATCGAAAAATTGCATACAAATATAATTAATTTATCCAATAAATTATGAATCCAGTTGCTACTTAATAAAAGGTTAATAATAATTAACTAATTGAAAAATTACGATATAATTTATAAAACAACAAATAAAAATATATTTAACTTATACATCGCATACAAATATAATTAATTTGTTTAATAAATTATGAAATTGCAATCCAGTTGGTATTCAATAAAAAGTTAATGATAATCAACTAATTGAAAAATTACGATATAATTTATAAAAGAACAAATAAAATTATATTCAAAAAATCATACCATTTATCAAAATCTAACCCATACATCGTACTCATTCAATACAGCCATAATAAATCTATTTTATGAATTACAAAATTCATAAAATAGAATTTCAGAAATTCAACTTATACACATTTATACAATATTGCGTTGTTCACATGCTAGTTATAATAAGTTGGAACGATTTGTAGAAAATAATTAAAAACGTTCTCATGTATAAATTATTAAAGACAATTCGCATAACCATTCCGTCCCATTTACAACATTTGAGCATATAGAATTAGAATAACTCACAATCTCATAAGAACCTCGTCGCACTTTTAATTTCGTTAGAATAAGTAAACCATATCGCATGATTACAAAATATTAATTAAATTCATTTCTGATTAGCAACAATATTATCAATCATCTTTTAATAATTTTTAAACACAATTATAATTCATTCAATCATTTAGTTAGTTTCGACTTAAATCTAATTACCCCCCTTTTTTCCAAGTTGAATTCCAACAGTCGATCAGAACAGAAACGAGCAATTCTTCCCAATGGAATTTGTTCGACTTTGATGAAACGTTCTTGTGGATGCACCTCACAGTAGCGCAACAGCGTCGCCTAGTGTGGTCCCCGCTGAACTAACCGATTCGCATCGTACACCTCCGCTTCCCTGTACAAATTTCGTATTAACAAATAGCGAATGAAAAATTGAAATTAATCACAAAAAATTTGATTAGAACTATTAAAGATCGCGTCGGAAAACGAGAACAAAACAAGATTCCAGAAAAATAAAATAATATAAAAGTGACGTATACCGGCGAAGAATCGTTCGATAAACTGAAAAAATTAAAACAAGAGCAAACAACAATAAATGTCCAAGTTAATCAATTTAACGACAACCGCCTCACTAACAATACTAAACCTAAATCTTCTCCCCAATCCCTTACAATTAAACGAAAATAAACTTTCTACTTCTTATGCGAAATTAGAAAGCCCGTATATGTTCGTGGCGTTAAGAAAAATGTTCACGAATTCGACTTTGTAGCTCACATGACTTCTGTCGGTTGCTCCGAAATAAAGAAAGGAACTTATCATTGTAAATTAATTATTAAAATTTGAGAATAAATACTTACTGTTTTAAACATATCTCTCATTTTCAACCCCACGCTCAGCAGTTTTTTAACTATAATCTAGTTCTAATAAATAAATCTTATCTATAATCCAATCCGAGTTGAATTTCTTTGATCGCCAATTCTACATCATAGTTGTCGTGTGTTAAAGAGTTATAGTTACTTCTCCGGACGTAACAGATAAATAATATAAAGCACGGTCTTATTCCTTTACAGACCATTCAGCCTGTAGTCTTTCATGGCAACGGCTACGTCAGCAATCAAAATGGAAAAGCTTATATCCCTATTATTAATACTACTGAAGAAGAAGTCGAAGTAGATCTACAACCCACAGAATTTCAAAGCGTATATTTTCCGCGTCCTGATGATCCTTACTTAACTAAACAACCGATTAATAAAATTCAAGAACAGGAGGAAACAAACCGAGCTGAAGAAATTTTAAAACTCATAAATCTGGATCATCTCAAATATCCAGTAGAGAAATAGGATATCATCGAACTAATAAGAGAAATTAGTGATTATTACTATCTCCCTGACGAACCTCTTTCATGCACCTCCGCAGTAACCCATAAAATTCCTACCACAGATGATGTTCCAATCAACGTTAAGCAGTACAGATACCCTGCTGCTCTGAAAGACAAGATCAAAGATCAAGTCACTAAACTTCTGGAAGATGGAATCATCCAAGAGTCTCATTCGCTTTACAATACACCACTCTGGTGCGTCCCAAAGAAAGCCATACACGAAGCACAGAAGCGCTATCGTCTGGTGTTAGAAAACTTAATGAAAAAACTATTGGAGACTCTTATCCACTTCTTAACATACTACTGAAATTTTTGACCAACTTGGTCAGGCTAGATATTTTTCAGTTTTCGATTTATCAATTGGATTTCATCAGATCCCTATAGATCCTAAGGACTCACATAAGACTGCCTTTTCTGCTATAATCGGCCACTTTGAATATGTGAGAATGCCTTTCGGACTTCGAAATGCTCCAGCTACATTCCAGAGATTAATGGATACTGTGCTCTCAGGACTCCAAAACACGGAATCGTTCACCTATCTTGACGATACAGTAATCTACGCCAAGGACCTTAAGGAGCATCGTCACAAATATCTAGAATTCACATAACGTCTGCGAAAAGCTAACATTAAAAACAACCTGAAAAATGTTCCTTTTTACGCCGTGAAACAGCCTATCTGGGACATTCAATTAGCGAAGATCTGGTTATCTGGTTATAATCGAAAGTTCATTGAAAATTATGCAGGCATAGCCCGACCAATGGTCAAACTTTTGAAGAAAACTGTACCGTTCAAATGAGAATCAGATCAGCAAAAGGCTTTTGATGCTTTGAAACAAAAACTAACAAAAAAACCTATCCTTCAATATCCTGACTTCGATCAACCTTTCATGTTGACTACCGATGCATGCGGCTATGCAATTAGAGGCGTTTTGAGTCAAGGTCCTATTGGCAAAGATAGGCCAATAGCATACGTATCGAAAACTTTTTCTTCAACCGAACAGAAATATACAGCACTTCCGCCCATATGCTCTCCGCTCTATGGACGAAAGTTCACTATTGTATGCGATCACAAACCTCTAGTATGGATGAGAACTGCCAAAGATCCAAAGATATTAATATATTAAAGATAGAAGAATACGAGTACGATATCATTTATAAACCTGGCAAATATAATAGTAATGCTGATGCACCATCCAGAAATCCAGTTTATCATATTGAAGCTGCAAGAGCAGTAACAGAATTTGAAAAGTACTACGAACAAACTTTGGTATTAAGAAAAAACGTCCAGAAAATGTAAACTTGCGAGAATTCTGCAGAGTCAAAAAGCTATCTTCTCGAGGTCAATGGTACCAAACTCATCTAAAAGAAAAACACCTTCAAGAACCTTCTGAACCTTCAACTTCTACCCCTCTACCTACGCCTCATGAACCTCTAAGAGTATAATAATTCCTCAGCCGATGAAACCTTCCAGCACATGCGACGTAAAGCTTAAAAATACAAGCAGAAGAAAAAGCAAGAAAAACATGAGCGAAAAAAACGAGAAAAAGATGAAAAAGCAATAGAAACTATACTTGAAAATTATTATCAAAACGAGAGAGAATCTAATGATGAATCTGAAGAAGAACATGAACCAATAAATGAACACGAGATAGTGAATGAAGCAGATATTGAAGAGGAAAGCGAAAAAGTAGAAAAATCATTATGCTCCAACATTATCAAAACAAGAGATTCTCGTTGGATCAAAAAGGACATCCTTATACTACTTGTACCCGAAAATGGACAACCAATTGAAAAACAAGGACAACATTTACTGAAACATAAGCACTTTGGCACGACTGATTCTAACCAGTTATGTGACATCCAGGTGTTTAAAAAGGGACCACATAGTATAATCTGTATATTTGTGCAACCTTCCAATGTCATTGACACTACTTAGGAAAACTTCACATTAGGCTTGGAAAACGCGTTCAAATTTATGGAAAGCAGAGACATTACAACTTTTTGTATATCCCAAATAAATGAGATCAGATTGATCACTTGGTCGCGAATTTTTGGAAAATTGAAGAAGTTGCTTAACGATCGATAAACGATGATAGTTTGCACTGGTAAAGTCTTGTATCTTCCGATAGCTCAACGCTATGGCATTATTGAAGAAGCGCATGATTCCTGCTTAGGTGGAGACAATGGTGTTGATAAAACGTATCACTGAATAAGATTGCTTTATTACTGGGAACATATGAAAGTAGACATACAAGATTATATTCGCAATCGTTTACAATGTAAATTGAAAAAACTTGTCCGCGTTAAAACAAGGTCTTCTCTAGCCATGAGAAACACACCTTGCGCTCCAATGTATAAAGTAGCATTGTTGTTCCACTTCCTCTCACTGTTCGAAATAACAAATACATTCTAACGTTTCAAGAGTTATTAAGAAAATACTGTGTTGCTGTAGCTCTACCTGACGCAACCGCCCGCACCGTTGCTGAAGCTTTCTTGGCACTTTTCGTTAGCATTTATTCTGCTCCCCGCTATGTCGTCAGCGATTAAGAAACCATTTTCGTGTCAAAACTTCTAAAAACTATTGCTAAAAAGCTACACATTCGTCAATACAAAACTACAGCCTTCCATCCTCAAACTAACGGCTCCCTTAAAAGATCCCATCACGTTCTCGTAGAATACCTTAAACAATATGTAACTCCTGAACATGAGTGGGATGTTTGGCCCTCTTTGGCCATCTTCTCCTACAACACACGTCGCGACTAAGAAGTCACCCTTTGAGCTCCTATTCGGGAACTCTCCTCTTTTACCTTCAAGCCAAGTACCAGAAAATCCTGTCCACACTTCCGACGATTACTTAACCTATAATCAATCAAATTATCAAACTATAAATCACCTATAATCTTTTTTACTTAATAAAGCGTATAGTTTGCGACGATGGTTATTGGTACCGACAAAATTAGTTGCATTATCAGAATAAATATGGGACACAGCGCCACGCCTGGCAATAAATTGCCGAAGCGCTGTGATGAACCCTTCTGTCGTAAGACCTCACTACTTTCGAATGCGTAGCCTTAACACTCCTGCAAATAGAAACATAGACATAAACCTTGATTTCAAAACAATTGCGAAACTTCTTTTCTTTAATGTAAAATGGGCCACAGAAATCTATCCTGACATGTAAAAATGGTCTATGAGGCTGTACTCGCGCTGCCGGTTACGCAGCTGTCTTATATTCAACTGTGTTTGCCTTGAATCGGAAACATTTCATACAATTTTTTATAATTTTTTGAACGATATACAAAGACTTCTTATGTACCTGTGATCGATAGAAGTCATATTTTTTAAATTAGTCAGATGTAATTTCAAGTACAAATTGACCAACACCCTAACTAGTATGTTTACACGTAAACCACTTTGCAAGTTGACCGGTGCATTCACAGGAAAGACCAAAACCCCAACCAGCATGTTTGCACGTTGACCGATGCATTTACACGACATATATTTTGCCCGGTTATTTCTCCAATTATTTTTTCCAGTTATTTTGTCCTTAATTATTTTGTGTATACAATCGTCTGACTTGTTACTGTCAATGACCATACTGTTAGCAAGAACCACTTCAACCGTGCTAGATTGATGAATCTCGGCAACGACAGAAATTTCATGCCTCCTACATTCATGATTTTCGTGGCAAACTTCAGAAGAGGAATCGGAAAGGTCGTTGGCACTCCGATCGTCAGAGATTTACTATGTGTCCAATGCAGTAGCAGTGGCTCTCGGAACAGGATAGTTCGGAAACCTGTGAATCAAAAAATTTCAAAAATCGTGCAGAAAAAAAAGTCGTACCACGTACATATAAAGATGTCAGTTTCTTAGCCACTGCTGATAGTTACGTTGAAAACTACACACACGCAGACAAACACAAAAAAATTCACAAATATAAAGATGTCGTCGGAGGAAATTATAAGGTGTCACGCTGCGCTTACTGAAAAGGTCAGGAGGTAACTGGAATGCTAATTGTAAACGCGTGGCGACAACCTTCACTCAAGAATGAGACGTACCGATCGTCTCAGGACAGATAACGATGTTAAATAATATTTAGCGAATTAATGAAACGAATTGAAGTGAATTTAATTTTTCTACAACCTCTATAATGAAAAAATGAAAATGGTGAGGAATAATGTTTAAAAATCAAAACAACTATTTTACGTTTACTTAATTTTTAATGAATTTTTTAAACGAGAAAAGTCACTCAGCGGTGACGTACCCCAAATGACCACTGCTGACACTAAAATCGTCCGCACTGTCTGAAAAGACCAGTTAAACGCCACCCGAAGAAGAAGAGCTGGACGGAGAATTAGAGTCGCCTTCCCGTTCCGATCCCACCGGTGACGGTACACATATATGTATACATCATCATTATCACTAAGTATCGGCCGATGTTCAGGGCTTTCGTTACCTGCCACAGGGTCTTTAGACGGTTGCTTATGAGACGATTCCGTGGTACCCTACACTCCTGACGGACGCGCTTGCTGCGCTCCAGCACTGTCGGAATTCGTGTTGTCGTTTCTGTACTAGTCATCTTCATCTATAATCAAAACTAACAAATTTGAATTCAGCAAGCAATAAAATTCAACAATGAAAATTAGAAAACTAAAAATATGAACATAACAGACAAACCGTAAAAAATAGTAAAACAAAAACAATCATGAATTAATGATATGTAAAACGAATATAAATTAACAATAGAATATTATAAACAAAAGTTTTTACTGAAAATTAATAAACACAAAAAATTTAATCAAAAAAGTAGAATAAAACAATAAAACAATAAAAAATTTTTTAAATAATTTAACTATAATCAACATCATTATTTTATCTTTATTTTCATAAGAATCATTTATTTGCAGAATCGCATTTAAGTTTTACATTTTTGTACAACTGATTATTGCAGTTTCATTTCATTTGATGAAAAAGGATTTATAAAATATATCATCCTTTCGATTATAAAGCTTGAGGCAAAGGTAATGTATAAGGTAAAATCAAGGTATCACTGTCAATGTCTTTCCAGAAAATAGGTGATTTTGAACAGCGCTCCAGCCACAAATTTGCATGAACTGAACTGACGGAATTTCTCCAAGCCTGAAAAACGGAGACAAAAATTTCTTATTATTCATCAAAATTTTAATTCATTTTCTGGAAACGTATTCATTTATGAAATAGTACTTTTTCACAATGAGTAGACCATTCATATATTAGCTTATTGTTCGTATTTGCTGATACCCTTTTTGTTTTTTCAAGTATTTTGAAGGCAGTCTTTTGTCTACCGTGAATAATTTCAAAATAAGCTTTCAGCAACAAATATCTAAAAAATATGTTGCTATTATTAATAAATGACAATATAAATGAACGATAAAATAAGTATACAAATTTTTCATTCCATATATTTCGATACATTTATATATTTTATATTAATAATTTTACATTTTGTGACGGTGGCTTGGCCATCGTCAAGTAGAATGCACGATTTTCGATCTAGGTTTGCTTAAAATGAGAAAGGAAATCACGTTGTGCTTAACAGAATCCTCCTGGTGGCTTATCGAGATCTGGTGATATTTTTAGTATCGTTATTTTTTTACTTATTTAGTGTAAATTTGGTATTTGCGGATTTTTGTGAGAATTTTGTTTTTGAGAACTTTTTGGTTCTCACAGCAGGTTCTCATAGGCTGTGTAGCGATTATTTAAATCTTTATTTTTGAGAGTGAATCAAAATTTCTGTAAGATCTGCTTTGAGCAAGATTCATTAAAAAGTTTGTATGATTTTAGTTTTGTGATTTTGATCCTAGGGCGAACCGGGCAGACGTGCACTCCTCGTGGAACTTCTATAGCCGAACATCTAAGCTACCGGACCGGACCAAGAACGGCTCTATAACAGCTGGAGCCATGCCTCACCTCCGACCGACCCAATCTGCGTCCGTCCGCCTGCATGTCAGTCAGTCATCGTCTTCAATCCACCAGAAACCAAATGAGGATGAAACTCCAGTCCACGCCACCGCTATGAACCAGTCGTCTGTCCAGTCCAGCATCCCGTTGTCGCTGTCCGTGTGTCCCGTTACAAAGTGTGTCTTTCTCCGGACCTCGAGCGCCTTCGAGAATGGCACTGTCTCGCCTGTCCGTCGTAGATGAAAAAGGACACCAACGCTGAACCAGGAGTCTTACCTGCTGGGTCATTTCTTCGGGAGGCGCTGTGATGAAGTTTGCTGATGAAGTGCAATTTTCCCGTGGTCGGTAACGTTATCGTTGCGATCGGGAGACATCCGAATGCAGACCTCCAAGAGATGAGTCTCTCTGGTCACTGGCAGGACACAACCAGGCAACCGAGACGTCATCCACGTGGATCCAACATGGAGATTTCAAAAGCGATAAGAGGGTTGAATTTTGGCGCCAGAATCACTGACTTGACTGCAGCAGTACGCGAGCGGAGAGGGAAGAAAGGAGTGTGGGGCACTTTTTGGAATTGTCGAGGCAAGGTGCCTGACAGGAAGCTTATTCTAATTCTACTCTGTTGGTAGAGCTTCCTGAGAGCAGACGTGAATTTCCGACCTCTAGTGTTTTTCGCGTCTTCAGTGCACTTCTGCTTTCCGAGTCAAAGATCCAGGGCCTTTCGAGTATCGTGTGAAATCGCTTAGTGTGAGTCCATTCTGATTTGATTGTGATTTTGCTTTTCTCATTGAGTAATTTCGCGTCAATTGTAACATCTTTATTATAAATGTTGGCTCTCGAGATTCTGTAATAAATTCAGATTAACGGTAACGATACTTGTTGAGCCACCAGCTTGCACCGAGCGCCAACAGATAGCCTTTATACTTTAACATCTAGCATTCAATTTGTTTTTTATAAAGACTTGCTATAACATCTAACATATTTTCTTTGTAAAATTGGCATAACATCTAGCTGACTTTTGTAGAAAATGGCCATAACATCTAGCCTTCAGTCTTTATAATAGAATCGCTATAACATCTGGCAATAATTTTGTATTTCTGTAGACTTTTAGTTTTTCGTAACCGGCATTTAAAGGTAGAACAATATTGAGTTTGTAAAATCTTTCGTTTCCGTGCTCTTTTATAACGGCGCATTTGCGCGAGCACGTGCTTAATCATTGACATCTTTTTTTGATTTGAATGTTTTCGGTTATTGCAATTTTGTGATTTGTATTGAAATTGAACGAACTAATTCTGTATTTTGTGCTTATTTATTATGCGTATTTTGTGTCTTGCGTTTGTGAATTTTGTGATACCATTTCTGCAAATTTGAACTACCGGTATGTTATTTCTGTGATTGATTTTGAAATTGACATTTACTTTTGTTTTGTTTTTTATTTTCTGACGATTAATAAATTTGTAAAACCGGTTATAAGATCTAGGTGTGATTTTGGTTGTTCTGCATATTTATCCTCGCCTGCTCTTCTGGCAGCCAGATTCCGTATTTTACCAGGATCTTGTTGAATTTCTGTTTCTATTTATCTGAAAAAAGGCTAATTGAATAGTTTTTAACATGTGGGCAGATTTTTAGATATTTTATTTTATTCTAGTAATTTCATTAAGATAATTTGTTAAATTTTCGAGACTTTATGAGAACAATGGCGATCCTAAAACAAGACCTTTAACGAAATCGAAAATCGTGTCTTCAAACTATTCTTTAGTTAGTGAACTTTTGATAAATGGCGAAGATTACGCGTTACCCACTCAGTAAATGGTAACGTTACAATTTCAAACTTATTATTCTTGTAATTTTTATGTTCAAAATCTTATCTCATACAAGGATGTGACGAATTGTGCGTTCGGTAATTAAATTCTTTACTTACTCAGCATACACAACTTTGATGACCTTCTTCATATTTTTCAAGATCTTGAACTGATTCCTTATTTCGGTCAACGTTTCGTTCATGGCTTGAACATTCCTGTTGTTGATCTTGTGAACTTAAAAGTAAATTATTACAATGAAATGAAAATCAAGGAAAAACAGTTCTTTCGAACTTTCACCTTTGACAATTAGGAAGTTTGAATGAACTATACAAGAAATCATAGATTTTGAAAATATTTTTTCCCGTTATCTCTATATAATATACATGAAATAAAATAATTTTATTATTATAGAATCCTGAGAATTAATATTTGTAAAAGAATCAATACGTGAAAATACATAGAATTTACTGATCTTAGAACATATAACATTTTAAATGAAATTTATCTAGCCGAAATTCAAATATTTTAATTAAAAGTGGTTATGATAATGTAACACTTCCAACGACTAATGTCGTCGAATTAGTAGCTGATTATGGTCACATTACTGACTGATGTGACAAAAAAAATATAACGTACATCGATGGCTGCTTTACGTTACATCACTCATCAGTGATGTGACCACATATGCCGGTGATGTGACTCCAGAAAATGCCTTGTTCATATCAGCCAGTGATGTGACTACACCAGCCATTAACCTAAAAATAGCTGATTAAACAACCTAAGGTGAAAGTCCCGCTACGTTTGTAAATGTAATTCAAAAAATACAGGTATTTATATATTTATTTTTAAAATTGGCGCTTCTGGCAAGGCAGTATGGCTTGTAACTAATAAACAAATGACTGACAAATGTGATTCAATGATAAATTATCACACTTATGTATAGAAAACTGAATTATCTTGTGAGTTTGACCAGATACTGAATCGGGAAAGAACTTGGACTAACGTAGAATTGCAGAAACATATTGATCGAGCGCACAATCGTAAAAAAATTTCTCACACAATAAATAAAATTTTTAAATTCAATTTTGAATAAGCATTAGGTGGTCTCTCCATCATAAGAGTCAGATTTGATGGAACCCACACGACATGCCATGCAACATGGAGATCTAACGAAACAAAATCAAATTTTCACAGCAAAAATAAAATTTTGAATGAAACGTTTTTGTAGTCACTTTTTAAACATTTCAAAATGTTTTCTTATTTCATTAGTATTGTGAAAATTCTGGGATATTCAAAAAGTGACTACAAAAACGTTTCATATAAAACATTATTTTCTGCAGTGTTGGGGTGAATCTCACTTAAACATGGAGACCTTGTTGAAGTGAGAACAGAAAGTCAGAGTCTAGGCCTAAATTTTTTTAGTGTCGAAAAAAACTTCAAAGCTTATAAGGGAGAGTATTTCACATTATTACCCTCTAAATTGTCAAAGCCCTATCTCTGAGGTGATTTGACAAATATCCTGGATGTCGGTGTATCAGCAAATCAAACACAAAAATACCGAGAAATTTCTTTGCCGATTTTCGATCCATAGATAGTATTTCCTCGCATATTCCCCTTCCCTTCTTGCGAGGTGTGGCTTGCCTTTGAAGTAAAGGAAACGAAGACTCAAAGCGTGAGGAAGGTTGTTACACTTTATTGTGCAAAAATAGCCGATTGATGGTGAGATTAAAAAATATCAATTCATCAACATGTTATCCTTTAAACGCATTTATCTCGAAACTATGTTTTTTCACCTATCCATCAATTTTTCTCAGGTTTTCTTCAACTTATTGACTTGGTAATTTAGGAGAACGTTTATAACAGCATTCAGTTCGACCTAGCGTAGCGGTTTTTAATTCGTTTTGTAAATTAAAAGTGGAGACGCATTAACACGGCTGAAGCCGTGTTGACGGCTTTGACGAAAATTTGACGGCTTTTTTTCTACAATCGCCCACCATTTTAGTTAGTTTTGCAATAAAAATAATTCCGTGACTTTTTATTTTTTTTTGGTTTACTTTCATATAATAACTTCATTTTTTGAATATTTTCTTTATTTTTTATGAAAATTCAACATCTACCTAAGTCGACCGAGACGTCAATTTGACGGCTTGTGTAAATAAATAATTATTTCGCTAATATTAATTATTCAATAACAATTATTATTAATTATTTATTGAATTTAAACAGAATTTAATCAAATAGCAAATAGTTTTAGACAATTATTTATATAAAAAATGAAAAAATGATCATAAAAAAAATTGCATACATTTTCACAAATGTGGATTTCAAATTTTCACAATAATTAATTTTGTTGTTGAAAACAAAAATTTTGATAGTAAATTTCATTTCACCGATATTAATATTTATAATTTCTTATAAAAAGGTGCGATAACAATCAGATAGCACAACATTACATTGTTTTCAACAGTTGCTCTAGTGTGATAGACTTCTTCATTTAAATCTGTTTCTCGCTGTTTTTTTCATACAGAAGGGAATGAATGAAAACGATATTGTTCGAAATTTCAGGAATATACTTAAAGATAAATCCGAGAAAACCGTTCTACAAACTCTGATCAGAAAATCAGTTCTACGAAATCTACAAATCAATTATGAGTACTTTTAATGAGTTCAGTTATATTTATATTAAGCTATAAATATGAATAATAAATAAAAATTTTATTTTTGTTGTATATATTTTTTAATTTTAATACTCTATTTGTAATGTAACATTTGCATAAAAAACTTTACAGGTTGAAAAACGCTGAAAAGTCATGCCGTCAAATTAACGGCGTCGGTCGTTTTAGGTATATCCAAACGCTGGCCGTTCTAGTGTTAAATTGAACTCTCAAGGTGCGACACCCCCTTAAAATGATTCAATAATGTACAAAATGAGAGATGCCATTTTTTCTTCGATAGATCATTGGAGCTCGACATACGTCAAACCAAAATACAAATAATGTCCACCTGGGCCTGAAAGAGCTTGGGGTAAAAAATAATTTAGTGGACACTAGCGCCTCTCCCTTTCTGGGAGAGGCACCAGTGTGGGAATTGTTGCGTCACCAACAATCCTCACACTGCCAATCGATTAACCTCGATTAACTTTAGGTAACCAAGCTTGAAACACAGAAGATGAAGACGGTGAAATTATCGAGTAATACACTTTCATAGAGCAGAGGACTACAGAGGATTCTGTAAGTCAGAAGTTCAAGAAAAACTTTGCCAAAAATCTCAAGACGACACAATCCTGTGTAAAAGCTAGTTGTGAAATCATAAAAATTGCCAATCGTATGGCGAAGAAGACTCAACAAGCAGTACACACGTCCAATTAAGCTGGGCGCCACCTACAATACCACAGTCAGGCATATATTTCAAAAAACACCAAGTACCCTGCGAAAACGTTTCCGACGCTGAACTGACAAGCCTTCCTCCTCTTACCGCTCTCGTACTGCCGCAGTCAAGCCAGCGCTTTTCCAGTCGTCAAAATTGAACGTTCTTGTCGCTCTCGGGTTGTTCCATCTCAGCATTTGGACCCACGCTGATAACGTCTGAGTTGTCCTGTTGTGTCCTGTTCGTGACCAGATAGACTCACATCCTGGAGGTCTGCATTCGAATGTCTACTACTTTCAACGATAACGTTTGTGACAGCAAGAAAAAATGCATACATCAGTAATCTGCATTCGACGCCTCCCGAAAATATGACCCCTCGGGTAGAACTTCTGGTTCATCGTTAGTATCCCGTTAAATTCTTCGATGGACAGGCGAGTAATGCTATTCTCGAAGCTCTTCGAGGTCCGGAGATGGACATACATGGTGGCAGGGCACAGCTGGCAACGGTAACAACAGGCTGAACTGAGTGACGACTGGTTCATGGCGACGGCGACGTGGGCTGCAGTTCTCATTGTCGTTTAGCTTCTGCTGTTGTGAAGACGATGGCTCACTTGACGTGCAGGCGGACGGTGGCAGATCGAGTCGGTTAGATGTAACAAAAATTATTCTCAAAACTAATAATACTCTAAATTAAAATTATTTCAACAAAATTTTCTCAAAAACACAAGTAAAACAAAATTTTATCATAAACAAAAAATATATGATTCAATACTAAAATTTTCTATGAAAACACACACACATACTAATTTAGGCACAACAAAACTAAAAATAGGCGATACGGAAATACTTGTTCACCAGCGCTACAAAGCCACCGGGAAACTTCCTGAGACCACGAATATGACCTCCTGTCTTGTTAAGGATTCAGATCTATAAAAATTCGTGCATCTTCGCTTAAGAATGGTGAAGACACTGTCACAGTCTATTACTTATATGTTGTCACATATGTTACTAATGGAATATTACTCGCTTCAAACACAACTTTTTCGACCTGCTAACTGCGAATACTTATTTAAAGTTTGAAAGTTCGAAAAAGCTGGAACTGTATTGTAAGTCTACATGTTATTTATAAAACAGTACATGAACATGACTTACCATAATAAACCAACAAACATTCCAATTGTTTAAGCACAGTGATTGCCGCAGGAACAGAATTTTCTGTTGATGGTAATTCCTTTTCCTTCAATTTTATTTTCCAATTATTGGCAGTTTCCCAATCATTCAATCGGACATTCCTATTTTATAGCATGTTCGGGTAATAGTTGTGATTAAATAAACCAGATTATTTTAACGAAATACTTTGAACTCGATATGATTGTCTAACTCGATTTTTCAAAATATTTATTCATAACTTACCTACCAAAAACGAAAATTGAGCTTCATTTGAATGAGTGAAAACGTATAAGATTTTAGACTTTTGATTGTTCGAAAATAAACGTTTATACTCATTCAAATTAAGGATTTTTTTTGGTGTGTTTACTAAGATCAACTTAAAGTCAAGTATAATTTTTTATCATATACCTTATGACATGTTACATATTTGTTATACTCAATTTGTATCACGTGTGCAAACAAATGATCTTACCAAAGCCACATACAGGTAAAATATCTCTTTTCAGCTTCAGGGTCTCGTATATTTATTAGAGCATGCTTTTCTTCTTGGTAAAATCGTTCACATTTCTGAACCGAAATAACTGCGATGCCGGATTCCAGTAAAATCTCCATACAAAGAGCGAAATACCAAATTCTTCCTGATTTATCTGTGTCTTCACAGGCCATGAATTCTGACATTAAAAAATGATATTTCAAAATATGTATTTAGTGTTTATTCCATATAGTTGTTGTATTGTGACAAGCAACTAAAATTATGAAGTATAATTTCGAAAATTTGTTGAACGCGCCAGAAATATTCTATGGTCCCGCGAGCGTGCACTCTGTATACGAGAAGCGTTTCGTGGTTGTTTTAAATGAAAGATCATATGAACATGTTCCATTATGTTCAGAATTATCTTTATTATTCTACATTATCACATTCTAAATTATCACAATTATTCTACATTATCTTTCTGAATGTTTGAATAAATTAATTTTTATTACATTTATTTTAAATAAATAATAACAATAATAAAATTCAAGCAATTAAATTTCTAACGTGGAATTTTTTGATCCTTATTGAGTGAAGTTGAGTTTTTGCCAGTGAAACGCGCACTGTAGCGCACCCATTGCTGTTTTCTATAATATTTACACATTCAACGCTCCAAAATATGGCAATTTAATTTTCAATAGAAGGTCAGAGGATAAATTAAGGAATACATAAAAGGTTTCACCCATTTCCTTATGTTTAATAGTTTTTTTCATTCTGTATCAATAGTTATCGTGTACAGAGTATGCACGGCGCGCGCAATGTAAGGTTAATATATGAGTGAATTTCGCGAATAGTGTACAATTAGTATCTGGTAAAATACAATTTATTTTACCAGAAAATCTTTCATTTTTGTAAGCTTCCAATACATCGGAGTGTGATATCACTTCGTTTAAATACTTATTCTAAAAAAAGGTCGTGTACAGCTCGTAGCTAATATAAATTATTCTACTATTTGAGTTGACATTGTTTATTATTTATTCGAGTTGTAACAATTTTTGAAATACCATCATAGGCAAAATTTAAATTGCGTATGATTCTAAATTTGGCGTACGCAAAATGTAGATAACCGAGTGACATTACGCCTCATATACACTGAGGCGTCAGAATAAACGTTGATATTATATGTGGAATGAAAAATTTCGTCTAATAGTTACCTAATTCTTTGATGAACGTAATGACTTCATTATATCGACACTCAACTAACAATAAGTGAATGAGACCTTGCAGAACGGTCATGTGTATCGTCAACGAGCGGACAGTATGTGCCAATCTTGCAATGATAAAGCCAATTTGAGTAGCCTTTGATGTTAGTCCCCGAAACCAACGAGATAAGAAAATACTCAAATAGAGTTCTGCGATTGCTTTAACTTCCTGCAACTCCAAATTGTATCTTCGATCGTGACAAATTTTTATAGAGTTATTCTCTAATTGCACGATCGAAGATCTTCAAATAAGATTATTTTTATTTTTATTTTCATACTTTCATTGGGTATGAAGAAGAACTCTAAAATGTAACCTTTTCCCGTGTCCATAAATTGTTAATGAAATAATCACATTGGCGTAGGTTGTACAAATGATTACAAAATCCTTGCTAACAGATGTTGCTACATTCAGACTCCAAATTGCAGCAAGAAAAGCACTTTCTTTTATACCATAAATCTGTAAAGTGATAACATATAATAATTAAGTCAATTAAAATAAAAAAATTAAAGATGCATGGTTCTTATTATGTAAACTTTCTATTACCCGATAAACAACAAACATGTGCGTTAAACAGACTGCCAACTGGTCGTAAAAATTCTCGTCGAGTTCAGCACTAGGATTCTTACTACATCTTGGCAAACAACTAAATGAGGTGATTTGAAATTGGAAAAGTGCGTTTGATTTGACTTTTATCATTGCCTTGTTTGATGGAAATGTGTAATTCAAAATTTTCAAGGCTTCTTCGAACTTTTTTAGAGCTTCCTTGAACCGCCTACTTTCGAAGCAACATCTTCCCTGGAGTGTCTTGATTTTAGCTTTGATATAAGGCATCACAATGTAATCATTATCGTAAACTTTATGGATCTGTGGAGTTATCAATAAATATCATAAATAATTTTAATTTATACAGGATGGTAGACATAAATTATGGAAAATAGTATATTTTGTATCTAGGACGCGAACAACCATGTCGTGAGGTCAAACTCGAGTTTAAGGAATAACGCTGGATGGGATTATTCCGAGAGGTAGAATTTGATCGAGCATATAAAGGCATATATCAAAATTCTGTCTGTACAAAACCTTTGCCTTGTTCTTGTTATTCTAAAAGTAAAAAACTAGAATCGGTTTGCACAATTCTTCAAAAAAATGTTTTAAATATTTAAAAAGAGATTTTTTTATAAATTGACATTTATTGAAAAGCGTAAAGAAAAAATTGGGCTGTACTTTTTTTTGAGAATAGATTATAGAGTCAAAATAAATAGAAAAACACTTTCAGACACCAGCTTGATCATGGTCGAATACCAGGCACTGACAAGATATTAATTCCCGCCGTTTTTTCAGCTACGGGAGGATTTAAGCATTTCTTTTTTTAAGTCAACCTTTTCCAGCGAATCCCTGGGACGTACTCAGCGGCCCAGGATGACGCAAAAGCATCGTCAAAAGGCCGGATCAACGGTGGAGCAGGGACTTCGCTCGCTGATATCGACCAAGGTCGATAAGGGGGCACACGCCCCAGCCGTCGTCCTCCATTAGGAGGCCTGAACGCGAGTTCAGGCCAGATACCGCGTTGCGTGCAGTATTTGCGTGCTAGTATTTTTTTGTAATTTTATTGTATGCGAGGTGAATAGTGTCGTCGTCTAGGTTGCGCCAATCACGGTACCGTCGAAAGTTTTGCCTTTGGTTTATAATTTTTAAGATCTTTTCGTCGGAAAACAAAGTTTGTAATTTTTTTATTTGCATTAGATATAACGGCCACTCACGTGCGCCACTCATTCGGTTTTTCAGCCCATGAATGTACTTTTTTTTAATTAATTTGTTTGTAAGCATTCATTATTTTGATTTACGAATTTTATAATTTTTGCCGAAATTCATGCCGATTCTTTTTTTCTCTACAATTTATTTATAATAAACTCAATAGTCGATTGAATTGCAGTGTTATTATTTCAAATCGTTGTCCGTTAATTTGACTCAGTGAATACCCCACACGAATGCGATGGGAGTCTTAGGTTCTGCTGCTGCGGTTAGACGGTGAAGGTTGAAACGACACGGGGCTCAACAATAAATTTTAATTCTCATAATTGTAGGAAATGCACCCGGATTTCAATAATAAAAATTAATCGCAATAACGTGAAATTATCGCCATAAAAAAATTGCTCAAGAAAAGTTTAAACAGCGAATGTCTTTATCGACATCGTTGTTATCTAATATACGAGACTATAGGCAAAATAAGAAAACTCAAAATTCACGAATGATAGATGTCTGATTCAACGCCAAATCCATAAAGATTGGAACGATTTCACCCAAGTCTGCAGAACGAAGATGAAATGATCCAATCCCAAATGAAGATTTACGTTCAAGACACATGTCCTCCTGAACACAACTATACAACCGCGAACAACCAAGAAACACGATTTGCAGAGATATAAAATTGAACTAACAAAGACTAAACTAAATTGTTGATTTGGATGACCGCGGCCCTATACCCTGGGAACCGGTTCGAAGTGGGAGTTAAGGGAGGTTCGCGCCAAAATGGAACCTTCCAGTAAATATAAACTGACAAAATAATAAAAATTTGCATAAATGATGAAGAAAACTTCTTTATTGGTTGAGTTTAATAAAGGTTGAGAAAAAAGAATCATTGCATTTTGATTTATAAGTTTAAATTGGAGACGCTTCACAAAACTGAATCACAAACAATAATTTTAAAAAAAGAAAAATTTAGGGTCCAAATTCCGCAACACTGATCCCGTTGCAAAGTATAAGAATATTAAATAAAATATGTTTTCCAATTTTTCGTCAAATTTCATCAATTTTGATTTGGATGTAAATATTTGTTAATCTTTATAACCAAATTTCAATTATGTTAAACATCCGGAATCTTATGACTTCTAAAACAAAACTTGAGTTTTGTCTTCGCTTTACCAAATAATCTCATATAATAATATTTAAATTCATTTACTATCATATTAATTAAGATATGTAGTGAAAGTTTATGCTAGGTACAAATACCAAAATATTTTGCATTATGTAAACAAACTGTACATACAACTTAAAATTATGATAAAGACTTGTTGAACCCGAATCATCACTTGCTCGATTGCAGCCATGTGATGAGCATCGGTTTTCCTGAAAGCTCTTCCATCAAGTCTGCATGCCAAAGCTTTCATAATGGCTCGCCAACGGTTGGATAAATTGGAAAAAATTAAGAAGAAGGAAGTAAAAGAAAGATGAATAAAGAATTCGACTACAACAACAGAAATAAGACATAAAGGCAGTTCGCAGCACAATCAACATTGAGGGAAGCGGGATTCGTAGTGGAATGCTTCGATGATATCTACTTCTCCAGCAGCGACCGAACACAAAACCATTGTACATACACCTCTAGGTGTATGTGCATTGCTCCGATAAGATATGAATGGCAACGAAGAAATCATCGCTCCAAAGAAAGCCAAGGTCATCTCGCCAAAAAATTTCAAGCCGAAATTAAAGTTTTGCATCGCTGAAGGTAGAAAATCAGTGAACATATACAACTTAGGAAATTATTGAAAATTTAATATGTTATGAAGGAACATTTTCTTCACTGAATAATTTTTTTTTAATTTTTCACCATATGGAAATTGAGATAATAAATACTGAAATTGGCAAATATGGCAGAATAGAGGTTATGATGATGGTCGTGATAATTTGCAATTTGTTATGTAGTTAAGCAACTTAAGAGGAATACTAAAAACTCGTATAAAAAACCTTGTTATTTGATAAACAGTTTAAAAGAGTAACGAAAACAATCCACCAGCTGAAATAACAGTAATTAATGTTTAAAAATTGTCTGTTGATTCACTCAGAAATGAACGCTGAGTCAATTTGCAAAGCGCGGCACGGTGGGGTTGGCAACATTGCATTCAAACGTTTCGTATAATGAGATTATAATCCACAGGAGAATTTATAACAATTTTTGCAATAAAAACTTTCGCTACACTAAATGATGATAACAATTTTAGTAAATTAAAAATAAAAAATATTTATTCCCATTTTTATTAATTTTAAAAAATATTTATATGCGTTATAAAATATTCGGAACAATTCTTGATAGCAGACATCACAGTTCATTGAAAATTCGAAATTTAAACTTATTTATTTCATGGAACTAAATAAACCATCTGATAAAATATTAAAGCTTAACGACAAAACAAATAAGAATACAATATAATAATACAATAAATGAAGACACAATATGTCAATTCAAATTGAAAGAAAATCATAGAAAATATATGAATCTGAGTTAGAAAGAAGTTGAGAGCTGTTTAACAATTCTTTTGAATGATCTATTAATTTGTTGATGAATTTTTTGCTGTTGGAGACTTTGGGTTTCCCAAAACCATTCTCTTCAGCCAACAAAATTTTAATAGCATAATCTTTTCCAAGATTGTAAGTCGACTTTAAAATTTGCATAGACAACCCATTTTTAGCAAGGTGGTTTATCATAGCATTTGAAATGACACCTTTTAGGCACTGCAATTTAGGAGCGATCAATCCCTTCTGTTCGAAGTGTGTTTGTAGTTTACTAAATTCATTAGTTCTTATACATTTTTATTTCAGAGTTTTACAAATTTTTTCTAATGTCATGCAGTCGTCGAAAGCTTCGTGCGAGTTAATTTGTTTTTTTTGTAGGTTGGGGAGCTATGCTTATTGCCTACCTCGATTTACTGCCTAGCGATGATTACGGGAAACGCACTTATTGCGAAAAGTATCGCACAAAATACAGGAAGACAAAGTAAGCATCCCGACTCGTGAGTTCCCACGTCGGGAATTGCCTACTTTCCTCCTTAGTTGCGTAATATAATTCACGTTCAATAAAAATATAATCAATAATCATCGAATATAATATATCCACTAATCTCATATGTGTTAAAGGATTGTCATTCGAAACGCATACAGTCTGAGTTATTTGTTAAATGTCTAGTTACTTATAAATCATTCAAAGACAAATGATAATTTTTATGAAAAAATGCACTGTGTAAATTGTTTTTTAATTAACACTTTAACGGCCCATCGTCACAAAATCACCACAAAAGCTCATTTGTTGAGGAGTGAGGACTGTCTTGGGCCATTAAAATGTTAACTAAACATTAAAATTAAAATCGATATTTTCCCAGGTGGAATTTTTTAATGGCACTATGTCGAGCCAGTGCTCGACAAAAATCGTATGCACGGCAAAAAATGTTTTATATGAAACGTTTTCGTAGTCGCTTTTTAAATATTCCGAAATGTTCACAATATTATTGAGATACGAAACATTTTGAAATGTTTCAAAAGTGACTGAAAAAACGTTTCATTTAAAACATTATTTTTGATGTGCGGTGGTCGACTGTCGGTTAGCGGTAGTGATGTGATACTGGCATGGAACGCGTAAATATGTTGACCCAGTACTAGCCGCCGGTACTGGCACTTCGTGAAAATTATACCGACGTCGTAAAAATTATTTACATATTTTATTCAACTTATTAAATTTTTTTCAATTGATTCGTTGTTCATATATTTATTCATATTGTATTTAAATTTTTACTGAGAAATCAAATTGAATTTCTGGTCGAAAATTTGCTGCCGTCCGGGAATCGAACTCGAGTATTCAAAGTGATAGTCTTCCGTCTTGCTTGCTGGTCCAAGTCTGCTTTCGAGTATTAAGATGTTATTAGAAAACTAACTTATTGATCTTTTTGTTTGTGCCAGTAATGCACATAATTGCTGGCAACTGATACGATATATAGCAAATCACTGATGAGACAAACGGGCCTTTATTGGGCCTATACTGGACACCACCACTCGTATACTAGTATTAGGTCGCCATTGCGCCATTTGTTATTATCGGCCAACCACACAAATTTCTACCTGGGTTAATTTCGTCAACCAAGTTAGTAGAATAACATTTCAAATTGGTGACTGCACATTTAACTTACTTGGCTCACAAGTTCTTCTCCATCCTCTAGAAGTTTTCTAGCTTGTAGAACGTTAGATGTTGATAAGCAGACTTCTGCAAACTCCAAAATAGCACTGAGTGCTTTGTCGGAACGTTCTGATAAATAAAAGATCACAATTTAAGCAATTTATACGTAAGAGAAATTCGATGAGTAAACATGTTTCGATGTCTCAAAGTGGTCATCTATTAACAATACAGTAAAAATCAACATAGACAATTCATTGACCATATGGGGGAATTCACATGATACAATTATTGTCCTTCATTTTTTTACCGGAAAAGCTTTAATTTTTGTAAGCATATATTATATCGAAGTATGTTTTTTTAGACCACATTGAGAATATTCAATGAAATTGAATTCATGAATATGTAAAATTCATGCTACGAAACTGAACGAAAATGTAAGCTCCGTGGCATGTCCTAAGTTAAATTTTTTAATTGAGTTGTGTTGGCAAGTTAACATACTCAATTAAAACGATCGCGCAACGACGGTCAGATTAGAGAAACTATAGAAGATTTCATTTCTCATTTCTCTCTGTTATATTCTCATAATCATAACTTTATCACAATCTGGATTCTATTTATTCATTTTTTAATCAGTAATATATAAAGCTTATAGAATAAAAACTATTATCACACTGAAAGGAAAAAACAGCTCTTTTGAATGACCAAAAATTATCGTCGACATCTTGAAATTGTCAAGGGACAAAACTCGTGTAATCAGCGTTCTCACTAGCCCCTTTTCATTTTACATCGGAATTAAACTATATAAGAGATTTTTGACGTATTTCGTGGTTAAATTTCATAATCCAAGCGGAAAAAATTGTTGTACGGATTCGTTTAAATATTAATTAAGTTTTAATAAGGTAAACATCATGGTTCCTGTGAGCTCCGTAGTCAAGAAAACACTTCTAAAGTATTCATTAAAAAATAAAAATGACTGTTTCTTTCTGCGAAAGCAATTGTATGCTTAAAAAAATCAGAAAAATTAAATTTTCTCAAATTTGGTTTGAAGTTGAAGTTTGGTATTGACTGCCGCTGAGGTCAGACGTGTTTTTGTACGCTCTGCCGAAGCGATTTGATAAACGGGCTACGAAATGAGTCTTTCAAATACTATGTGTGGGGAAAACGTAGAATTTGTGACTATGAGCAAGAACAACGAAGCTGAGAAACTGGAGGCCTCCAGTTCCATCTCCACTGGTGTGAACGAGAACAAAGGTCTACTCGCAAAACTTGTGGCTGCCAACAACAATCTAACCAAGGACAATGAAAACTGCAAAAAGTAACATCGAGCTACAGAAGAGAAGATACTTCAACTGGAGGCAAAAATTATTGATCTCCTTGAAAAATGCAATCAAAGAGAAACGCCATTATGTTTGGGTTGGAGACTAACAACCAGACCAAAGCTGAGTTGGAAAATGATGTTTGCATACACCTGGCGAACATCATTACGAATTTTAGTTGTACGTGCATAAACACAATTGTTCAAAATTTTGGCACATTCAGCACCAACTAGCACCATCAGACGGCTGGCGTCCCGAAATGCGTCTCTCAGCCGCGAACCCCCCACCACTCGCGAGCATGCAGAAGCAGTCGCGCTCGACTGCTTGTACAGTTTAGCAACAGTTCCCGCAAAAAAACCCTCGGCTCTTGCCAACAAAAGTAAAACCGACTCTAGTCGTCATCTTGCCGACCCTCGTTGGCATCAAAAAGCGACCCTCGTCGCCTAAAACTAGACGCTTGTCTAAATAACTGACGGTTGACGACTCTAGTCGTCAACATAGACCGAGAGGAGGATCTCGACTCTCGTCGACGCCAACAAAGCTGGACTCGGCGTGAGGAGGCCATCAGGTTTTTTTTGTTTACTTTATCAGATAATCTTTCATCTCTTTTAATTTTGTATGAGTATAATAAAGTTTCTAAAGTTACAATTCAATTTGAGTGTAATTTTTGCCTTGTTGCTTGCCCCGATCCAAACCTTTTATTATAAATTTAATACAGTCCACTACTAACCATTATCTGGTAGAATTAAAATTAACAAATTCGCCCAAAAATTGAACAACAATATTTAAAATTGGGAAGCCAAGCAACCGCCAACCAATTCTGATTAAGTTTGTGGATGCAAATTGGAAATTCTTAATTTTCGATAACAAACGACTATGGCCCAAGGACATACGATTCCTTTGACCTGTTGAAGGAGGAACAGGGGCAGCGCAAAGTTCTGTTGGACTTAGCGGCAAGACTGAGGGACCTGAAAATCTCGGCAAGGATACCCAGCAATAAAATCATCGCCGATGGACGGTTGCTGACGCGAGATGAGGCGGAGAACTTCTTGCGGCATGAAGTAAAAAAAGCGACCAGACGACAACAGGTGTTACACATACTGTACCCCCCGATGAGGCGCCACCACTCCCCCTACCTTCACTAAACGCTTCAGTCAACTCTATCCCTACCGCTCCGACTGTCTCCCCTCCCCGGTCATCCTATCTTGATTATATGACAATCAGAAAGAAGATAACTACACCGAAAAAGAGCACGCCGAAGAGAAAGAGGGATGATGAGAGGGAACTTGGCATCTCTCCCAACAGCAAACGCTCGCTCATCAAGAAGGGCCCCACGGACAAATATATAAACGAAAATATAAGCGAAAATATATTTTTAGTATATGTAAAAATATATGCTAAAATATATTTTCAATAATGACATTTATATAACTTATTGCCGCTTTTCGTATATAATATTAAAAAATATATATATTTCATCATATATTTAATTTATACTTTTTATATACTTAGAAATATAAATTTCACTATATAATTAATATAATGATTTTAACATTAGAAGAAACAATACAAAAATTAATATTATTATTTGATTGATTATTCTATTGTTTATTTCATTTCCATCAATTGCCATTAATCGTCAACTATCAATCTAACATTCCTGAAAACGCTGAAATAA
>JAPYZS010000884.1:0-29168 GCA_030522925.1 Trissolcus japonicus
AATATGTGCAAAATTTGAGTTGATTTGGTCCAGTAGATTTTGAGATTTTTGGGATCAAAATTTTTAAGTGTCCAAATCGACTTCTATTTCACCTTAAGGAAGCTCTTTCCATGAGAAACTTTCATTTATATTATTAAAAGACGTGGTTATCATTATTCACATCATGCTCACAATGCATTCATCTCAAAACATTTCCGACGATCATTTAAGATAGTATGCAAAGTGTGTTAGATAGATTGCATCGCTATCGGTATAACGAATTATAAATTCTTTTGATTAATTTGGCTATGTAAGATGCCCGACATCAAATGCATTTTTTTATAATTTAATAATATAAATTGTAAACAATTTCACCTATCATAACTTTTTACTTGAACTGATTTCAATTCCTGGTCAGATTTTTATTGCTATGCAGTTTGTACAGCTAAAGTAAAACCATATTTGTGCTCTTCAGATGCGTTAAATGTGGTTCTCAACGAGAGAAAAAAAATTTTTCCTTAGAAGTCAAAATTTCGAAATTGCAGAAAAAACTATCAGCAAGTTTTATCTCAATAATCAAACTTTTAACAAGAAACTACTTCGCGTTTAAAATGGGGAAAATTCAACGAGTTGACAGTGAATGGTTCAGGGTGGCAGAGGGAGACATACCCCAAAGGTTATAAATTGTCCTCCGACTGGACAAAGAGCTCATCCAAGCCTTTATACGAGTAGCTGGAGAAAGCCATAAGCTTAATAAGGCCATTAACTCTTTCTAACTTAGATTATTTTCAACAAAAAGAATAAACATAAATCACCGTCTTTTTAAAACGTTCTAATCAGCCATCGCAGACAAATTTTAAAGTTACTATATACAGTGTTGATACAAGTATTACGGTGAAATAATACAAATATTCCAAATCATTTTCATCATCACATTATTTTAAATCATAAACAGGCATAACATAAAATGAACTCCGTTTTAAATTTTGAAAACGTCAAGGTCTAATACTGTTTATAACGAAAATACGATGATAATTAAGAAATAGAACTTGTGTTAAAGATTCCATCTTACGTTCAAATAAATTTTACCCTCGATATTCAGATGGAATGCTACACTAGCAGGGTGTTTATGTCTAGAATTTAATTCAGTTGAATAGATTTGAGTTGCACACTAATTAGGTTCATAAAATCATTTCGCACGTGAAGATTGTTCACTCCCATTAAGCAAATCGGCTCTTTGGGTTTGTGGCGAGGTTGTGGTTAAAGGATGTAAATGGAGTGCATTCATACTCGCGCGTTCATAACAGATATCCATGTTTAGACAATGGTAGACTGCACTGGCGAATACATCTCATCAAGATTAATCAACATGGAACTAAAGGCACGAGATATGGCAGGAACTATAGCAAATTGGCATTCCAATCGTAGCCGATATGTAAAGCTTCATTTTTTTGACCTTATGATCACGCTGATAAAGCCTTTGAGGTGCAAATGCATGATTTCTTATTAGAATCATTATTATAACAAACCTAACAAAGATAACGAAAATAACGAAGATAACAAGAATAACAAAATTAACGACAAAATCGGATTATGAAACGATATTTCCTAAACTCAATGGCGTCTAAGTTACGCGACCAGGCGGTCGGGTCAGCAGGGGTGAAAAAATCGAAAATTTTAAACTTAAACAATAACAAAAATAAAAAAAAAATAACGAAAAAGTCAAATCATGAAACACTACTTCCATTATTCATTGAAGGAAAATAGACTTCAAAATTTGCGTTGTTTCCGGAAAAAAACGCAAGGAAGTGCTATTTTTCAAGAATATTTAATGTTATCTTTGTGTGATTACAGTGCTATCTGTTGATTGCACTTAAAATTTTGATTTACAGTCCTTTGAAGAGGGTATTTTCTTTTTTTGAAACATTTTTTTGTTGATATATTTACCAAAGTTATGACTGTTTGAACATGTTGAAAAAATCGACGAATATAAGGTGTTGCTTTTTTTTGGACCAGTGTAGAAATAGTTTCTTCATTAAAAGAAATATTGCACAGAGTAACGTACCATAGTATAAATAAGGACTTACTCTACAATTCAAAAGAATTATACAAAGTACAAAAACCCTTGAATATTTTGTAACTATTGATCAATGCTTTTACTTCCATATATTTCGAATCTTTCTATATCAGTCGTATTTTACACATCGTCAGTTGCGATCAGAAATAATGACTCGTCGCTCGACCCAAAACTCAAACACATGAAATTTCTGAAACCGAAATTTCAAAACAATTGAACTACAAAATGTAATCAAAATCTTTTAGTTCATAAACAAAAGTCATTGATTGCATATTTCACATCAATAACCAAACATATCGGACAATTACATTCTCAGTCGAAAAATGGCAAAAATCTTTTTTTGTTATGCCCCCTGTAACTGCTTCATCGGATCCGACTGTATGAATTTTCTGCTTGTTTAAACTGCACGAACAACACATTCGTTTCAATCGTTTTGCAGGCGGGCGTAAGGTTGCGAAATATCAACAGTTCCATTTGCTGATATTATGCATTGCCTTATGAATGACCATTGACGTGTTATACTGCGCTGTTTGTTTTCCATATTTCACCCACAATGCAAGCAAAGTAGTTCGCTTTATTTAATGTGAATCGGCAGATTTGTCACAACAAGCGCAGATCGGGCGTAGATTCAAAATGCAACTGTTGGAAAAACAGAAGCACCAGACCGAAATAGACGATCATCGAGAGGCAATAGACGCTCGCTAAGAGCTGATGAAACGTGACGGCTTTTATTATTTTTATCGAGCCGCATCGTGTTGAATAAATGTTAGTTTTTCGAGCGTGCAAAAATGGATTACCAAATGCTAACGAAATGCCAGTTGTCCGGAAAGTTTTGATGAAACATTTTTACCCGCTGAGAAGGAAAGTGATAATTCCGAGCAGTGCCGAAAAATCAGCGACACGATGCAAAAATCAATCAGACGGAGAATCAAATGCCTGTCAAATATACTGCACAGTAAATCCTGCGATGACCATTCGCAGAATGCATCCCTGGTGTTTATTTTTTCATCCGCCGGCTAAACTTAATTTCGCAATTATAATGGCGGGCGTTCCGCGTGATTCCCCGCTTTTGTCAAAACGAGAGCGGTACTAAAATGAATGGTACAAGCCGGCGATTCATTTGATGATTTGCTAAATGTTGGCCACTGATACCTAGCCCATCATTATTTATCGTCGACGAGATAAATTAGTATGTCCAGACTAATTTGAGCGGATCGTTTGATTACGTTCCAGATAAACGATCACTCATCCATTCAACCGTCTGAATATATATTTATTCACTGAACGAAATGAAGCAAAATAAATAATTTTAACTTTTGCAAAATAAATTTTACAAAATCAATAATCTTGTTTTCTCTATAGAACGAACGACGTGAACATTGGCATAATGTTCGACACAAGCTTCTCTTTCTCTTTGAATTACAAAATTTGTTCGAAACGATGTACCTACCTGCGAATCATTAAATACTGCAATCATAATTTATTCCATGTTCGAAGTTGCTTTCATCGTGAAATTTCAGATCCGCAATGATAAGAATCTAATTATCATTTAATTGTTTCTCCTTTACAAACCGTATTAAATAAAACATCAACTAAAAACCATCTTAAAAACACTCAAGCTTCGTTAAACAAATTTTATCTAACCGATATAATACGATTGAAATGATATTATAAAAAAATATTAACTAACAGAAAAATGTAATTTGCTTCACTGAGAAAAATGGACTGTTAATATATGACAGTTCAGTTCTTGTGATACAATGCTGAACTCTAACTTGATTTTTCAGTCCCGACTGTTGATAGAACAGTCCGAACATTAATAAAAATATTAAAAATTGATGTCTGGACTGTACAGTCAGCACTGTTGCCAAAACGTTTTAGACTGTTAATATAACAGTCCATTTTTCTCAATGTTGGCTGACCGTTGAGATAATTTAATAAACGTCCGAATAAATGAAATAATTGTTCATTCATTATAACGATCTGGAAAATATGTTTTCGAAGTAACGCAATCTGCGCTGAAGGACGGCGTGGGAAGAATCTTAAACGATTTGGCACGAGTCCGTGGCGAGGTCGTTCGAACGTGTAAGCTACATCCGCTGTGAAATTCGTGTAGCTTCGGCGACATTTGGAAGAACCTTGTTGTCTAACCTTTGGGGATTAGGACGGTCTAAGTCTTGTTTATTCATCGGCTTTGTGCGATTGCGCGAAGTATTTCAAGCACGTTGGCCGCAGATTAGAAAATAAGCGCTCGCCAGGACACGCGTACATGCCCCTCGGGGTGCATAAAACTACAGGTATATTTACATTACGTTTTTGTGTGAAATAGTGGTGTTTAGTCGGCGCCTGTTTTTTAATCGAGAGAAATGGACTCGCACAAATTTGTATATTTTTATATCGCACATTTTTGTTAGAAATCACAAATGAATCAATTTAATGTGACACGACGTTTCACATGGTATGTTTACTCATTCTTTTTTTTTCAGGTTATTTTATTTTGAAGTTTACCGTGAAAAAAAAAAACATCTTGGCAGTAAAAAAACAAACGAAAGGAAAAATTTGCTCTTACACATCTTTCGGTTTTAAAAAATATCTTTAATAAAAAATTAGTACTACTAAAAAAAAATCCTGATTGAAAAATGCATTCGTAAAAACGATGATCCTGTTACATTTCCCGTTTATTATTTAATCAAATATTAGTTGAATTTTTGTCTAATTAACATGTGGGTCATTTAGAATTCAAATTAATTCCGCGTTCTTATGTTTTAATTTCAAGTGAAAACTTGTTTTCTATGAATTATAATAGACGTTGACAGTGCACGTAAGAGAAAAACTGTACCAATATCAATAAATCTATTCCTGCTTGCCAGGCAACCTGACATTCCAGCATGTACGAACGACACTCATTTTGTTCACTTATCAATAGAAAAACGACACGTCCCACAAAAGTTTTCGTTTTTCAATTAATATTTCTCACTTTGGCAATATTTTCTTCTGCCTTTCATTTTCAATCCATCAGTCTGTAAAATAAGCGCGAGCACACATCAAAATTTTTTCAAGTAATTGCAAGCGCAACTTTTTTTTCCCCGCTATATGGTAGCGGACAAAAAATATAAATAAAAATTAATTAGTTCAAAAAAATTCCCGCTACATTAATTAGTCAAAATTATTGACACAATAAAAATAGCTTTCGCGTCGCTTTACCACAAATCACACAGTCTGCATCTTTGTATTCATGTTATTCATAATTATATAAAGCATGCTCATTGAAGTAAACAGATAATTGGACTGTTTCAACGAATTATTTGTGTTAGTCATTCGGATTTTAACGCATAGTACGAGGTACATCATGCGGAAGTCTTGGCACTTGAAACGTAAACTACTTTCCCCCGCTATTGAACTTTCTCGACGGAGACATCAGTCCGGAAAATAGACGCTATTGAAAGGTAAAGCTGTTATTACTCAGAAGAATGAAAATCAATCGTACATTGTCTGCCCAACTTCCTACTAAGATGTAAGAATAATTTATCACGGTGCCGCAACACAAAGACGCCTAAGCCTGCACTGATACTCATGTACGAATTTCATGTTATCCTGGATAATGTTTGTATCAATTTTATCTCCGCTTTGTCAGAACAACAAAACAACAATTTTGAACGAAATTTCGTTATGATCGATGGAAATTCTGACGAGAGTTGAAATAAATTCGACATCGGAAACATGATATTGCAAGTCCAATCTTATATGCATCACTTTTGAGTATCCAAAAATGTTCACACTATTTCATAAATTTTCAGAATCACGTTTCCACAGCGAGGAGGTGAGATTTAATACATCATAATGGATATCGAATGTTTTTCAGATTATTGAAATCAGCAAGCGAACTATTACACGATTCAAATGAACTCGGACGCATTAGTGACGCGTTGTCGGACCTGATTACATGCAAAATAAACTAAGTGGCAGGATATATCCATTTGGTAATCCTCTGGGTTTGAAACAAACTATCGCCGCCAGTTGCAAGGTTTCGCAGTTTGCATATCCAAATACATCATCTATGCATACGATGTGTACATGTTTAATGCATAAATATATTTATGTGGCGCGAGAGCTTAACTTTGTAACAACTATTCCTGAGTGTCACCCTCGGCAACGGGCGATATTTTTATTTCTAGCTGAAATGCGCTGTACGAGCTTCCTTACAAGATAACAACGATTTTCGGGTACGCAACATCAACTCTACAATATGGCATTCTCTCTTTTGAAAAGATTTTTGACATTGAAAAGTGTCAGACAAACTTCGTGGCAGTACTATAATACACCGAGAGCGTTGTTTGATCCTGCTTAAACTAAAACTGTCATATACCATAATTGTCGCTGCGGGATTAAGCCCGAATTGTTTATCGCGCACATTTTTAAGTTATCAAATCTGGGTTTTGTGGTGTGTTAACGAAGATGATGCGATTATAAATATTCTCGCAACAGTTAATTGTTCGAGAAAAGTAAGAGACGAGTGATATGAAATTGTTGCACGTTTTATTGTGTCGATACCGAAAGGTATCTCTGATACGTAGAGGCAGATCAAAAACTCGTGATGCATGCCCGAATAAAAAAACACTTCCTTTTGTCACGGCAACGTGTCGTTTCTGTTTCTAATAAAAACTACGGAATTATTTTATCAAATATACGCGCCGCAGAAATACAAATATTGTGTGTGTTCACACGTGCGACAAAAAAAGTGCCGTGGAGCAGAAAAATAAAGTTGCTGTATTTTTTTTTGAACAAATAGATACAATGTTTTCTTGATGAAGGTTGTGAAAAAACGAAGGTACTGTTTTGAATATTCAAGAAGCAAGCGCGAAATCTCAAACGAAACAGAGGCACTCTCACGTGTCGATTCTAGAAATGTCGAAGCAATCAAAATTAATTGCTCATCTGATGTGACTTAACAACCGCGCGTTCCAAATGCGTAAACACTTGGTAACTACCGAGTACAGTGCTTTCTCTTACCATGAAAATCTTATTTCTATATATAAACGCTGATGTTAAATTAATTATACAATAAACCTGACACTTTATAGTTGCGTTAAAATTTTCAGAATGGTCGAACACAATTCGGATGTTTTCAGCAAAATTTAACCTAATTGTGTTGTCCAATGTGCTCCGAAATTGTCTGCGTATTGCTTCAGTTTAACGGTCGGATAAGAATCTAATCTTCTATTAAACGAAGGAAACAAGACACTCAAATGTTATGAATCTAATGATAAGATTGTGGGATTGATGGGGGTTCCAAGTTTTTAGGTGAAAATCTTGAATACTATAAAAACTCCGAAACCCACAAAATTCGCACGCTCTTGAAAGAAAGTTAAATGTTTTATGGGTATACAATATTAGATTCAATTAGGAATCGCTAAAGACAATTAGCCAGACTGTTTTGTAATTATTGAGAAATCTTAAAATTACTGTGATTATCACATTACTACATTAATTACTACATTAATCGCAATTGCGACCTTGTAATAACAGTTGAAGATATATACTGCTACTTGGAGGTGAAATATAAATCCGTGAAATGTTTTGTAAACCAAACAAAAGCCATTAACGTGTTTAACAATTTGTATGATCGAATTAACGTTAAACAATTTGCCACTTCTATTTTACCCTTGGATAAGTGCACTCATCGAATTTTCATTTTTTGTTTCAAACGTACAAGTTTTGTGTCAGAAAAAAATATCCTATTTTTTATTTAGTTCGGCTAACAGTAACTGCTACAGTGTAATGTGAACATAGTTTTAATTTCAAAGTGAAATATTAACCAATAAAACTTGAAAGAAATTGACCGAACCATGAGTAAAAAATATATTAGAGAATGTGACCCCGACTAAGCTGTTGACACGAATCCGCGATTTGACCCAAAATCTCGATTGCTTGCCTTCTAAAAATCGTACAATGAATTTACCAAATTGTTAAAATATTGACCCTGCCCTCCTTCTCTTAGCCATCAATACTGAAAAATTAAAAACTTGGCTCGCAAGTAATGTTGAGTCTTCGTCGCACCAAAAGCTGTACTGCGAAGCAATTTATCAAGCTGCCGTCCACATTTGTCTTCTGGATAAATCCGTGCTAAAAGACTGCGTCACGTGGAATCGGAAGTAATATAGTATGCTGCATGCATATCAGATAAAGTAAAATCTCACGCCTTTTCACGTCTAAATTACCTACAATCTTGCATGTTCTATATTAGAATAAGAGCTCGTGTATGTTCCCGAACATTTACATTTTAAGACTTTTTTCAGAGGCCGATCCATGGATGATTACAATTTACCGAGTAGTTTCTCAGGGAATTTCAATAATCTTTTACAAATGAACAGTATTTCAAAACTTATTTAATTTCAAAACTTGTTTAATTTCAAAACTTTTGTAACATTGATACAATTTATTTGTCATCGTTCGATTGTACCATTTTAAAAAGTTCAAATGAAATCGCTTCTCAAGATGTTTACAAAATACGACACTGTATAGTTGTCAAGTTTTGGTTCGACAGATACGATATAATTATGAATTTCTGTCTGACTTAACTGCCAATGAATTTCATTATCTGGGTTGTCTCCAATCAGACACTTAATCAGACACCAAAGTGCTGACCCTTAATAATATATCACAGGGATCTCTGTGATGTGTAAGGGGAACGATGTGCAAGATAGAACCGGCGACTGGTCTGGCACTTGGAACCCATGCAATAACGTGATTATGCACATTCCATCTAACGTTAGCTTATTACACATATGTGTGCTTGCATGCGAACGAAATATGCGTAACTAAATTTCCTGTTTTGATAATGTAAGGCCTGGAGAAACAATGGGCATCGGTTCAAATCGGCATGAAACCAACAATTACTTCTTAATAGTTGAATTCCTATGCGGAGGTGCTCATGCAAAAATGTAACAAATGTAACCAATTAAATTTCCACGCAATTTTTCGTCAATCATTAAATCACTGAATCACGTAAATCAATAAAATCACACTGTGTTAAATAGAATAACAAATTTGCTTATTATAAGACCCAACCCTGATGGGTTATATTTTCAATATTGTCATTATTATCGTAAGAGTGTCATGCTTAAAGTCAAATAATATACTGGATTGCAACCCCTAAACTCGAGATGGCAAACCCTTCGATAATAATCCTTAGAAATGCAGACTTCAATCCGAAATGACCGTTCAAGAGATAGAGCTTAGGTAATCGATAAAAATACACGAATTTACATTTTATATGAATCAGATATACATGAAAGTTGCATGAGATCGAACAACACGTTTGAATAAAATAAGTTGATACGCGTTATATGTACGTATATACCGAACTTATCTTTCATATAAAAATGTTGGCTTTTTTGAGAAAGATTATCTTTTTTATGCGCGTTTCCTTCCTTTTCACTCGAGTGTATGATAAGATTTAATTCTCTCAATAAATAAAATACTGTTATATTTTAGGTCTACAGAGCTTAGGAGCAACTGATCCTTGCAGAACCAAGTTCGTCTAAATCTTAAGCTCTTTGAGCTGAACGAAATTTAGGGACTAATTGTAATCAAGCGCAGTCGTAAACTGTAGATTGAGTTCATTGATTATCGTTGTGTAAAACCGAGTCTCGTTGCAGGCCATCAAAACAGAATTGCAATCGTCGAAAGATGTCGAATAAAAAAAAATTATACACTGACAGGAAGAATAAATCATTCGCAGAAACGCGCATAAAACTGTAATTCAAACCGAAGGCAAATAACCTGAGGCAACCACAAAAATATATACAAGCTATAGTGTAACTTCACTTGCAGTGTGTTTATCTTTTCACCCAAAGTACATTATACGTTACAGCGCACTTCCTTTTCTCGTTCGTTATTTGTTCACACGTGATGATTTTATAAGTTCATATTATGATAGTATAATTCATGCACGCATGCGTGTAAAGGAAACAAGTGCCACCATTGCGGAACGATCAGTATACGAGCGGAGCGATTCACTTGTTTTTCTTTTTTTTTTTTGCGCCACGATGTTCATGCTCGTTTGGAGGCGCCATTTGCATAAGCTTGTTCATATTAATTTCATAATTCGCGCGTTACGATATTGTTTTTCTTTGACGTTATTAGAAAGGTCTAATGATGGATTGCGCAATTTTGTTTGACGGGTTACTTTGCCGGTGAGCACAGCGGACGAAAAACGTGAGCGATTGCGTGATTGCATCAACGACTAACAAAACCAATCGTCACAATGGTTTCGGCCTGCCGACTTTCCATCGAAATACCACGTAACGGTGCGCGATTCACGCGCAGGAGGAAAAAAAAAGAATCTCGTCTGCTATCTCTGAGCTATTTCAATTTTATCCGCGCATGATTCGGCATAAGAAATCCCTCGCTGATACACATTTTTGTGTTACGTGCTGGCTATAACGCCTCTTTCGATGACGCAGTTAACTAGCTGCTCTCTCGCACTCCACAGCGAATTCATACTATAGCAATAACCATTATAGTTACTTTTTCCCCCGGCGTTTGCAACGTAATGGAAAATTGTGTTTGTATGAAGAAAGTAATGTAAATTACGCGACTGATTAAAAAATATGGTGATGATAGAATGACCTCGTCCTTTTGGATTGAAAACGTTTTTTAGAATCGTTCAACAGGAGTGCACTATCGTCAGAAAAAGATGATTTTATTATATATTTATTTCATCAACGTATAAATGTTATACGTCTACGTATAAAGTAACATTTCAAAAGATAAGTCAGACAAACCAATCAACATTAAATTTGATACAAACATTTGACATATATCTGCAGTAATTCGATTTTGGCGTCCAACCGATGGTGTTTCCTTTGATATAAAAACGTTGTACCACAATGTAGTTATTTTTTATCAGGTCAATATTTCTCTGGGCTTTAAATTAAAAGCTTGCTATCTCTACTGATTATAAACCATATAAAACTAGAACAAAATAATATCTAGGAAACTTGTAATAATCTTGTCAAGAATTTCTCGAAAGCGCTCGAGCCTATTGTGTGATGTCTGAGAGCGTCTTACACTTCAAGCAACGCGCAAAGTTGAGCATTTTTTTTATCGAGAAAAAAAAACGAAAATTATTATCCGTTCTTGTCAGCCGCATTTTATGAAAGTTTTGTCACAAATATTGGTCTCGTACACGGAAATAAATATTTCATGAATATAGAATACATCTCATAATTAAAGCAATGTAAATTAAAAGCGGTTCCATAAACGGAAGGAAACATTTTTATAATAAATACGAAAACGATATTTCTGCTTTTACAAAGAGCGAATGTACACCATTTATCAAATCAGGAAATGAATAAAATATAAACCTTTTATGATTGTACTTTGATGAACTGAAAGTTGCATCTGTGGATACAGCGTTAATAATTTGTTGCATTAAAGTAAAATCTAATCTCCCAACATGTTTGTATTTATTACATATTGTATTTTAATATCCATTATCGAATGTTTGATACAGTTTCAAAAATAATTATTCAATAAAATGATTGTGTAAATTAATTATTCAATAAAATGATTGTGAAAATTAATTAATTAACATAAATATGAATATATAGAGTAGATTCAATCGTAAATTCAAAAATAATAATTGATCGAAACCTGGTATTGTTCGTGACCAAAAGGGATAAGATCGGACTTCAACTTGTGTGCTATTATATCAGAAGACTTTGCGCGGTTGGAACTGATTAAACCTTTTCACGATATTCTTTTGTACGTTTGGAATACTTAATTACTCGTCATAATACTTTCCTTAGATTTGCATCTGTGCTAATGGAATCTATTTTTGCACCGCACGTTTGACGACGGATTTTACAATTCACTTTGCCATTGTAAAAACAAAATTTTCAAGCATCCATTTTCCTTTCAATTGTACATCCAAGAGTCAATAATGGAGAGCCAGCAAATTATATTTCAACGCTGAAGAACACCAATTAAATATACTAAAATTGAATCTCTATCAGAAGCGACATTTTTTTAGCGATACCATTTCCCACAAATTTTCAGGGACTCGTTTTTGCACGTAATAACCATTTTTTTGCAATGCATTTTGATTTGCTTTCGCATGGTATTGGAAGTAATTCAAGGCTAATCAAAGGAACTACCATTTCATTTACGATACACCGCCACTTCCACAGGTATAATCTCGTATGTGTGAACAGACGATGGACAGTGCGGAAACTGGTCAAGTCAACTTTTATATCCGTTAAAAATCACGATCACGCTCGATACTGCCGAGTTATCCAGTGTCAACTATAAAAATCTAACCGAACGAATCGTATGTATAAATAAGCCACCTAATTTATAGTATAATAATTGACATCTTTATATATGTGTAATTATATATCCGTTCACAGATTTTATTGAAAGCAAATTTTATTTTTTACATATAAAAAAGGTAGATGGATAAAACGTCGAGTTTGCTATTATGTAGAATGTTTTAATCAAATTACAACAATCATTTTCGGGTCAACATAAGTTATATCTCCTCAAGATATATCATATATTACTTGTGAAATGATTATAGTGCTGAATTAATTAATTGCATTGAATCAAAATTCTTTCGAAAAAACTGTTACACCTTAATACTGGTGTGTCTTTAATGATTCATAATGATGATTAAAGTAATATTTTTGGTGATTTTTTCGACACGACAAATCAGTCGTGCTATAAAGGCAATCAAAATTTATGTATTTAAAACACACTTGAGACAAATTTTCCTCGATCATATTTTCCCATCGTGCTATTGGTCATAAAACTGATACTCGTTATTTGTAGTATGTTATTTGATCGTAATATTTGAACGAGAATAAACAAACAGAAATATTTTAAGGAACATCTCTGCCGTTGGCAACAAAGTTCATTTACAAATATTGTAAATTTTTTTCCATGATAATCTAATAAACTAATTTCCGTTTCAGTTGGCAGTATATGGATCGAGTTTTATGGACAATTATGTTTCAACGCATAAACAACAGTTGAACGAGCCACCTCCATTCGGACGAATTAATTGAATCAAATAGACCGAACCGATAGCAAAACGAAGCTTTTTAGCAGGAAAGATTAGCAGGTTGCTGACTGATGAAAGTGACAGTTTCACGTTTCAGAACATATCGTTGTTGCAAATTGTTATGTAAAATAGACAAACAACCATTTTGACTTGCGAATTGCCGGGCTACTTTGCACTAACGAGTTTGGATCGATGAAAACGACAGCGCAACTATCACGAGGCCAATGTAGAAGAAAAAAAAATTATGTTATTCCATTAATGCAATGAAGCTTTTTCCTAATTATTATTCCCACAAAAACTAATTTCCTTTTACGTGTAACTGAGCGATAACTTTTATCTCACAAAATAAAATTCTTATCTCCATTAAAGTAGGGTTTGTGTTTTTGCAGACGAAGCGTAAAGAAAACTTGTCAGACGACAGTATAATTAAATGAAAATTATTGTGGTCAAATGTAATCGCAAAGTTTCATGAGTTTCATGAGCTAAAAGAATTGTTCATTGTAGTCGCTAAATCGCCCAAATAGAATATGAAAAGAGGATTTTTTAATTTAACCTTACATTCCACGAACTTTAAGTTTGTATTACAATAATTACGAAATTTTTATTTTCAAAGGTACTATTATTTTGACTAGCTCTAGTATCACTGATTAGATACCTCATTTACCACACACACAAACAGTATGCTCGCTGAAAAATTTCAAATTCTAATGGGTTCGAGACCACACACTATGTGACGTTTTTTTATTTTGAAGCAATAAAACGTAACAAAAAGCACTTCGCGAAATGAAATCTGAAAAACGAATTGCGGCGAAAGAACATTCTTTCACACATAACTAATGACCACGCCAAAATGTTCAAACATCGTAAAATATAATTAATAAAGTTGGATTTTGTAATTCATGTTTTTACAAGGAAAAAAAATAACAGAGCCGCGAGTAACAAAAGAGTAGAAAAAAATCTTGGAACAAGAAAGTGCTTTTTTCTAGTTCAAAAACACAGACAGTGTTCTCCATTCTTCTCTCTCTCTGTCTGGCGCATTTTACTCTACAATAGAAATGCCTCGCGAAGCAAAAGGAATTACAAAGAACACTGACATTCTCGTTTACTTTGAATAGCCGAACTCGGCGAATAAGAGCGACCTTCCTGAAATGAGCGGCACCGCCAGTTCTTTCGTTCGGTAAAATGAAATTTTGGCAAGAATTTTAATTGAGAACGCGACAACTCGTGCGGAAATGATGCGCAAGACATGCCAAAGATAATGCGTGGATGTTTTGCTCGCACCGACGCGTCTACCAGCGTGCAAAAACGAGCGACTGCCGGCTCTTATCTTACACTTCTCTCGGAGCAAGTGGAAGAACGCCGTTACATCTACTTCACGCATACAATGACTAAGCATTATTACGAGTTTGCGGAAAGTATTGCGCGTTTGTCTTATACTTTCTCACGTCAAACTGTTTTACTTTTATGATCTGTAATTAATCGCGAATCATTCGCGCAGAACTTTATGATGATCGTTAGCACGGTGTTCGTGACAGCAGAATCAAAATGTTGTTTTGCAGATTACTCGTCCACTGAATTTCGTTATCTTTCATTTCCGCAGCCAAACCGTACATTTAGAAACTGACAAATGAGTTTCAACGAAATAATACATCACAAAATTTCATTCGGTGGCGAGGCTTCGAATGTGTGAAAATAGTTTGGTTAAAGTTTTGGCAAATTTTTAATCAATCAAAACTGCTAATCCAAATAGTTTCTGATTCAATTTTCGACGAATACTTGGAATCGATTCTCTACTAAGAACTCATTTTACAAGTCCGTGACTTTCAATGTGTAAACACCCAGTCGAAACAGAATGTTAGACTTGCGTAATCAGAAATTTCATTCGATAAGTGAAAACTTTCTACGTTTTTATTGAGTATTATAAACATCTTCCAATTTTTTATTGTTCTTGCAATGAAACCCGAATAAAAATTTAATTCGACGAGCGCGAAATTCAATTATATAATATAAAATAAAATTGTACACTGAATCATTTATTTGTTTCGTTTTTTATGTTTTGTTTTAATCCGACCATCTTTTTGTATTACAATTTTGTTATAACTTTTCAAAATCTCAAGTAAATATTAGCTATCAATGTTGAACATCCAATCTCGAGTGGTATCTGCACCATGGAAAATAAATTCCAAACAACATGCTATTTACCATTACTTATTTTTATTTATTTATTTATTTTTTTTTTTCGATAAGTTATAAAAAAAGAAAAATCATGGTAAACCTTATTTTTTAAATTGAATCTGTCGGAAAAAAAAGTTAGTACCCAGTTTAGAGTATTGAAAAATGTTTAAAAAATACTTTAAAGAGGAAAAATACCGCTGAATATTTTGTATTATAAATATGAACTGCACAGTTATTATCCAACTGATAACACTATTTGCTGTGTAATCTTTGCATTTAACTTGCTTAAAGCAGCTGTAAGATCATTCACTAGGAACGCCATTAAAAGACGTACTACGTCAATTTACCATCTAATTGACTAAACAGAGTCGCGAAGCAAAACGCGCTCTAGCGTGTTATTTTCGCCTAAGAGCCTGAAAACATGCACAATTTATAACGTTTAGATTAAAAAGCGTTCAAAACTTCATTTCGCCGGATAATCGTTGCATCACGTCGCGTTTCATAGGGTATTTCGTTTTGATGTTAATTTGTTTGCTGCTTCATCTAATTGCCTTGCGCACGGTTAGCTGATTTTGTTTGCCTGATTTTATGCGTCCTTATATATCTATACGAAAAAGGAGTTTGGCGTGGCGAACGTTTTTATACGCAGTTATTTTATATTTTTATACTTTGATTGATAAAATGCAGCAAGTTATGCAGAAATTGCGAACGCTTTTTCACGATCGGATGCTTTTCAATTGCAATATGACCCATGCATTTCTCAAACTCCAACTTTTGCTTCACATCGTTGAAGTTAATTTCTAAAGGTCGTATGAAAATTGTTAGTCAAGAAGTGCCATTATACTTGGTGTTTTAGCATGTATATTTATGAGTGTGTTTTTTGATAATACAATTGACTTAAACTTGACTGTAAGTGCAATTGTAGACACCTTAGCATTATAAGGAAAGAATTAACAAAGTAAGGAATCAAAACAAAACGTAGACAGAGATACGACGAATTGTCCAGTATACAACGTGACTACTGGTTAAGAAAAGTAACTTTTACGTCAATAAGAATAGTTTAATTATATTATGTCACCTACTTTGTTCCAGTAGATTCAACTGACCTGGTTTGAACATCGATACCTACAATTGCATTTGGACAATATGTACTAGTCAGAGCTACTCTAAAGAAGAAACTGAACTGGATTCGTTGAAATAAAGATGAATCGTCTAATATCTTTTTATTAATACGTATTATTTATTTTTTGTTTTTATATATACGATTTGTTCATTGAAAATTTACATGCAATGAAAAAAGTCTGACGTCAAAAACGATCAGTACGTATAATCCATGAAACTCTGTAATTTATTAAACACTATGTAATTACTTAATCAAATGAATATTAGATATAATTTATTCATAATAATACATAAGAATAGTTGCAACAAAAATTTTCTATCAATAAAATATTTTGCGACAGGTATGTTTTATCAGAGACTTAAGCTCGGTCGATCTCGTAATAACGACAGTTGTCAGATGTATGCTGACTATGGATAAACATGTTTATGGTGAAATGATTTTTTTATTTTTCATTTAAAAATGAAATGTACACGAATTTCAAAAAAATATAGAGCCAGAAATTAGTTGTATCAATAAACTTGTTTATATTATTTAAAAGAGGCATTGAAACTTTATAAGTAGGATACATCCTACTTGTGAAATGTGTAAATGTTTGTTATATTAACATTATTACAAAATTGGTCTGATGCAATAATAGTTCACGAAAACATTTCATTATCTCTTCAGCAAAACTGGAGTTACGATGTTTTGCCAATTTAAACTATAATTACATTTGTCTATAAAGACTTGAAATGTAAAACAAAAACAAACTCTTGGGTTTTAACAAATCACTCCTCTCACAAAACTCAACTTTTTTTGTCTCTCCCACATTTTTTGTCATATGCTTACCCAACCAACTTATTTTCATTAATACCTCCTTCATAAAACTGAAAATATGTTTCCGGTAAATAAAAACACTTCCAAGCAGATGAAATACTGTCGTTTCATGACTAACAATTTCTGCACTGTTTGCACAAGATCAATCAGAAGTCAATTGAATTCATTTTTGATAGTCATATAGTATGATCATGAAAAATCGATCATTAATTAACATAGCAAACAAACGGGGAAGTGTATATCTTATCGCGGATTGCATAAATGGCGCTACAGTTTGTCAGAATGTTTTCCTCCCAGTACTCTCTCTCTAGCACGTACACGAAACGCACGAGTAACAGCCAAAGAGTCGATACGTTTTGCCGACAATAAAGGATGTGAGAAGAAAGAATAAAAGATTGGGCGTATTCAACGAAATTTCCGGCTCTCTTTCGTGAAAGCTGCTTAGGCACTTCTTTTCGCTTGTGGACACATTTGGTGTGGATGAATTCACCTGCGAAGATTTTTGTGGAAAATCAAACCTTCCAAACCACCATTCTCATTCCGAGTTCTCGACCAAACTCTTTCCAGACTAACAGTTGAAGTTTGCCAAAAATAATGCCAGAGGGAAAATAAAGATTTTGCACGCAATTGTTTCAAATTCTCATGAAAAATATTTAATTATAATGAAAATAATTCTATCAAAACCAATAACCAAATTCATCTAATGAGAAATCTGGTTTCCAATAAATCAATAGACATTTTAAAATTTCAGTCAAAACTACCATTAGTTAATGATATTTAAAAATATCCTGGTCGAAATACTAAACGGGAAAAAACACAACTTGTGCGAATAAAAATTATTTAAAATAAAACCGGCATTTCATATTTCTCTTCCTTATTGCATTATTCATAACGAGTTCGGACGTCAAAACTAACCAAAAAAGTATAAAAACCAATATTATGTCGATTGATTTGCATTTGAAAGCATCTGTATGAGGTTCAACTTTAATTAGGATTCGTGATACAAGTATTTTTGACGAACATGATTTTGTCGGCCATTTGATAAAAATAAATATTTTATAGAATATTTTATAAATGTCCTTTTAATATGCCAAAGAGAAAGTAAAATAAAACAGTTCGTCGGTCAGATTGATAAATATTAGATATGACAAAAAAGGAGTTTCTAGTATTTATCTATTTTAAGTATTTATTAAATAATCGTCCCAGTTTTAATTACATGCAAATCATACGAACTTTCTATTTACTGAAATGAATTCACATATTTAAAAATCATAACATAATCAATTGTGTTCAAAATTTAGTTTCATATTCAGCTTTCAATTACATTTTTTGTTCAATTCGCGAATAAGTGTACTCGTTACAGAAATTCTTGAATACTTCGTTCGCAATATTGTTTTATGAAAAAAAAAATGTTTTTCATAAAACTTTTTTTGAACAACTATGAACGCGTCTTGTAAATTGTTTATTAAAGTTTGTGAATGACTATTTTTAAAACAGATTAAACTTTTACAATCCCCATCGAAACATTTTTTCAAATTAAAGTTAAAAACATCAGCTGCAAGACCCTTTCGTTGAGAACACTTTAAATTTGCAGCAGATGACTTCTGTTATCAATTTTTTCAATTTTAACAAATTTTAGTGTGCCCGCTAATTTTTGTATACCGAGTTTATATAGTTATAATTATTTTTATTCAAAAGTGATTCAGAATGAATTATTATCTTAATGAATTTCTAATAATTACTTTTAACAGACATTGAATTAATAAATACTAGAAATAAAATTTTAAATATTGTTTTCATGCAGTGATTGTGAAATTATTACACTTTAAAATGGTTTTAATTGCATTTAATTTTCATTGAGATTTCGATTAATTATTACAAAAAATATTACCATGTTACGTGACAAATATTTTTATTTAAAGGCTGAAATTAAAATTGTATTGAGCAAAATAATCCTATTTCTGAATATATCGAAAAACAAATAATCGCGTTCGATCAGAATAAACTTAATTTATGAAATTCCGTAATGCTGTCAAAATCAAATCAACACAGTAACGTTATTCATTTAACAATGTTTGGCCAACTTTATTTGTGTTGTTACCAAAGATTCATTTTTTTCGTGCAGTGCATCCAATTTCCTCATCACACGAAAACCGATGAGTTACACATTTGAAACTTGCCAAACATTTCACTTTCCGCTTACATAAATCATTTCTTATCCCTCGCAAATCTGGAAGCGCATTAAGGTAAAATGATACTTGCAATCAAATTGGTCGGAGGTGTCTTTATTACTTTTCGACTTGGCCGCAAACTCACTCTGGGTATTCGGCATTACTTTGTCAAAGCCAAATAAAATACGAGAGCATTTCGGGGGCGTAACACGTTCGGCTCGCAAAATATTACATTTCAATTCCGCCTGAATGATTCATTTCCTTCACGAAAATCGGGTTCTTGTTTTACTGAAATGTGGCGAGCGGCGTAACTCGACAAGGAGGGGGAGAGGACTTGAACGTACACGTATAGCAGCCGGGTGTATTAACACCAGTGTATACTTCCCCCAACATGCGAAGATGGGTAGATTGGCACGTACACATGAATATGTGTATGCAGAGCCAGGTTCTTGTATAAAAGCTTAGAAAACACGCTGGAAAGTCACAGTTCTCACTTGACAGCAGTAATATCATAATGGGCAAGATGACTTGCAAGGTACTTGAGAATATAAGAGGCAAAATTCGCTGCGGTGATGTGTCCCGTGTACGAACCCAAGACTCGCGTTTAAAAAAAACTCGTGCAAATATTATATCGTTGAGCTATGAGCGCAAATCCGAAAATCGCACGATTGTTAACAAAATCTTTGCTTCCCAAAATTTCAAAATCGATCCCTCCTTTGTGTTTGCTAAATGCCAACGAGAAGTAACTTATCGCACCAACTCGCTCTGGTATCCAATTTGCGGGCTGATTTATCACGTCGCGAGTTGAATTGAAAATTCGTATCACGGGATCGTCGCAATTAAAATACCGACAGTGGCGTTTGCTTTATTGATGATTAATTCGGGGTGCAAACATCGGGAAAGAAATGTGTCCTCGACGTTGACTTGAGATACAGAACTAATCAATTGGTATGTTACCTGTTGTAGTTCATCATTTTATCGATTGTATGGTGTGTCATCGACTCGACGACAGCCGGCTTAATTGACTTCGAAAGTGACGACTCGAAGCACTTCGATCATCACCACCACGTTGCCAATTCCTACATGCATTTCCATGGACCGGTCGAGGGCCCCGCGTTCGAAGTGAAAGTACCATACGCTATTCATCATCACCATGACGAACACGGCGAACACAATCATCTGCACGACCATCACGGCTACGTGCTAGATTATACCGCACATCCAAAATACGAATACAAGTACGGTGTTGAGGATCACAAAACCGGCGACTATCATACTCAGAAGGAAACCAGAGACGGTAAGTCATTCACTCCGATGTGTGTTTACAAGTATTGTGAACCGGTGAAAATCATTGTGCATACGCAAATTTTCAATCGTAAAAAAGACGAATAATTGAGATGAAAAAAGAAAAGTTTATGGGTTCTTTTTTTATGACGATTATTATTTTTAATGGTATGAGATTTACTTATGATAATAGTGTTTGGCTTCAGACCCATTGACTTTTTCTTGAACCAGACTCGCTTTTACATTTTTGTTTTCAATCAGGTAGAATTAATGCCTGGAATTAATAATAGGATTTTATTAAAAATAAAATCCGCAAAAAGTTAATTCCTGAAATGCTAATATCAACAATTATCATAATAATTATATCAATTTAGATGTTTCAGATACAAATTAATTAATTAACTATGGTTACTGAATCCGTATGATTGATTTCTAATTTAAAAAAATTAAAGATTTGTTTCTATATTTATTGAAAATATATATTTTTTTATATATTGTGTTTATAATATTATTTTTTAATTAATAATTTTAATTTTTTTTTTAATTGGTGAACATATTAAATAATTTTATATTATTTCATTATTTAATACCAAATTTTGCAGAATTAAAGTTCTGAATATTTTTAGGACACGGGGTTCATGGTGAGTACACCATCCTCGAACCAGGCGGCAGATACAGAACAGTGAAATACCATGCCGACAAGGATGGTTTCCACGCCGATGTCCACCATACTGGCAAACTTGAACACCACGGGGGCACTTACGGAGGTCACGAACACAAAGTCCATTTTGAAATGCACGGAAAATCGCACGAATTAAACGGTAACGGCTTTTAACTGGGAAGAAAATTTGATCCATTGTCAAGTACCTGGACCAGAGTTTTCATTTATGAAATCTGCGTCAATCGCCTCAACATTCTTACCGAAAGCCAAAGGATATCTGTTACAGAACAAATGGAACTCAATTTATACGCATGTTAATTAATTTATAAATAATTGTTACTTGAATAAATATTATTTTTGAATATAAAAGCGTGTTTGCTTTTCAAGCTTCATTACTGAGCCCGAGAATCTCATCTTGTTTTCAATCCTCACAATTTCTTTTCTCGGAGAATAACATATCACAAACATCATAATGGAAAATCCGGACAAAAAAGCCGTAAGCTCGCGTATTCTTTCAACATTGGTAAACTAAAAGTTCATGTACGAGATGTAATAATACATATACGTAAGATTTATCTGCAGGTAGACATTTTTCACAGTGAATTTCCCCGCGTCTACAAAAGCCCCGGCAATTTTTAAATAAAACACCTTGGAAAATAAAAGACACGGAGCGCGATGAAGCTCTTTTACACAAAAGGACCAGGATGATAATCCGAACAAAAAAATCAATGCGACAGAGCACGGGGAGATAAAACGCTGAAATAAACGTGGACAAACAAACTTATTTGTATGGTTGTGTTCATGCTCAATTATCGATCAGGGCGCGAGAAAGAAAGCAACAAACGAAACAGAAAACAAAATTTGGGTTTATCGAGCTGAAAATATAGGCCAACGTGATAAATAGTATTTTCATTTTTCATTGGCCAATGTGGACGCGCGAGAAAACGTGACCTTAATTTCATCCGCACTTACAAATACTTATGGCGCGGTTTACACACGACTTCGGCGCAATCTTTTGCAGATTAATATTAATTCTGAAATATCTTTTACATCTTTTGTTATTAGTCCCCCCGATGAACAAAAGTCCAATTTTGTGCCACAAGACAGCCTCACGAAACTATAATAATCGAATAACAATGAATATCTCTGCAGCTATGTCCTGCACTGATTTCCGTTGCAGTGAACTGCTAATTACTCATGTCAATGAGCGAGGTTATTTTGGTATTGAATGTACGCAATAGCCTAAACCGGTTGGAAATGCGTGCATCCATAGTTCTCATCAAAACCTTCGAGGACGTTTTGACAGGTTATGAAGTGCATGTATGCATGAGCTTTTCTGATTATTTCCTGAATGTCAGGAAATGAAAAAACAACCGACTGTGAATTATCTTGATGGATCAAAACGACTTGATCAAGTTATAATCGAGCAGCAGCTGCGAGGTAATCCTTTGTTTGCTTTTTCCACTGGTAATCCGTTTTCCTAATTCTGGACAAGGGTCACAGAATGTTTTAGGTACTTTGTTCCTTCTAATTATGTACTCCAATACGAGCGAATGAAAATGTCATGAATAGTAACTGATGACTTTCCATGTCGTCATTCGACGCTCGTTATCAAATAAACGTTACTCCCATCAATGTCCATCTGATGTTCGCACGACGAGTCCAAACCGGTAATTACTTGTTCATTTCTCCCCCTTTTATCAAAATCCTGCAAAATAACGATTTTTATGAATACCAGTACAATAAAGAAAGGTAATATCATTTTTTTTCCTAGCAAGAGCTGACGTGATGTTTAAATTATGCAGAATTTAATTTGACCAGAAGTTCATCAAAGTACCCTTTAATGTTATATGGTATAGCTTAACTCAAACGACTTTGACTTTGATATTTATCTAACGTGATCAAAATAGACACAATGCAAGCCGACAACATCTTATTGATTCAACTCGATGTATACATGCAGCCCCCTCTAATAGAAATTTCATTTAACCTATAGCCAATGGCACGTCGAGGACCACTTAGAATCATGTAACGTTCACACGAAGCAATTTTCTGCGTCTGTCATCATTCTGATCGAGTGTTTTGATAAAACGAAAAATTTCATATCTCAGCTCACAGCAAAGATGCCCCAGTAAACTTTCCTTTTCTTTCATCTTTATCATTAATTTGTCTGATGAATCAAATTTATAAGGTCAGACTTTGTTATACAAACGCGTTTAATTTGTACCAAAGTTCGTCAGCTCATTTTTTTTTGATAGATATTGCTGGATATCATTATACAATTCGACATGTCATATCGTTTTTTTTTTTTTTTTTTTTTTTCTGAATCTAGAATAACGTTCTCTTTTCGTCATCCTGTTTTCATATCATGCATTATGCATGAAAACAATTCGCGGTTTTCGCGCAAGTACTATAAGAATTTAATTTGTTTTATTCTTTATTGTAAAGTGGTTGAACATAGCAGGCGTGTGATACAAAATTGTATCATTCGATGTCTCGCGTTCGCGTGATTTAAGGAACGACCTTTTATCGTGTTCACATTAAGCTACAAAATTTATTTCCGCAAGTGCTTCATTCGAGCTTCTTCTCATAACAGAACGCGAAATTCAAGCATTTGATTCTGCTGCCGATATCCCTTTTTTCACGCCTCTTTTCCAGCTTTGTCATAGTTGTAATAAAGTTTGCGGTATAACTTCATGAATACGAGTGACGTTATTTCAATGCAGAAATGAATTATTGCGCTTAACAGTGGGTGAAAAAGCTTGCAGAAAACATCCGCGCCTGTACTCTTTACTGTCAGAAATGTCTTTCAGAAGTGAAAACAAGCATGAACCAGATGTTAATATTTATGTTTGCGCACTCGGATCAAAAACCTTTAGCTTATATCTTTCAAGTGTAAAATGCAATCTGATTCATTTTCAACGCAGGTTTCCAAACCCACAGATTTGCGATACAAAAATCGCGCAATTGCTATGTGGGTTTGGTGTTTGTGGGCTTGTGGGTTTGGGTTTTATAAATTCAACAAGTTTTTGTGCAAATTTTTGTATCGTGCGTCTAAAAAACACAGATATTGTGTGCAATATTTTTATATGCTCCGACGGTTGGGAAAATTTGAGTTGAAGTGCCATATCAGAAGGATTCGAATGACAGAGATATTTTGGCTAATCAAAGTATGCGAATAGACAGCGGTCCCCACGCGTAAACATTATGGCAATCAATACATACCTTCGCTGGATGTGGTCTGTGTTACCAATACCTTGTGGATGAAACGCGTATTTCAATTGGCAGCAAATATCGTGGAACCTACGTAATACCTTTTGCTGTACATCACAGTCGTGTTAATTTGTTAACGGCTAATTCGATCCAGCGTAACCAATTGCATTGTGCCACTTCGTGCCGCCACCCCTTTGATGCTTCCCTGTTGTGTATTATGATTCTGTAAACAATAATAAAAGTGTACAATCTGAAAATTTCTTTTCAAACAAACATTCGTCTTCTGTTTTAAAATGTTGAACGATAAAAATGGGTTTGTTGAAAAGTAAATAATTTGATTTGTTTTCAGTAATCAGAATAGTTATTACTCAGTCCATTGAAATGGAAATAATTTGCAGAGGATCGTTTGATGTTTTTCATTTATGTTAAATTGATTGAATTTGCATTATTCATTAAACTAAATAATTTAGTTATTTCGGTGTTATATCAAGTAGTATATTCAAACCTTCTGTATACAGTAGTGAGATGATGATACATTTTCCTCAACCAAGATTAGCATTTTATTATTTACAAGCTTATTGGATAATCTAGTATACCATTAGGATACGATTTAACCTAAAATATTCACCTCTAATTAACCAACACTGTAACAATAACTTTAACAGTTTATCCTGTAATGCTACTTCAAATTATTATGCAACTTAACCATGCAAGCTTATTTGGTCTATAAATTTGATTTCCTTTTTGCACTTAAATGAATTTTTTACATACAACAAACATCCTAACACTCAATGAAATGAACAAATTTTCACATTTTGTTTATGAACAAAGTTTAACACTTATTTTGCTAACACTGAATCATCAAAGGTACACACATTTATCACGTGTTCAACCGTATTCTAATCTGTGAATGGCATATGAAATCAATTAAGGACAATTAGCAAAATACACAAGCTATCCAAAGTGTAATTTGTTATACTGCCTGTCTGTAACATTGGGCGTTAAGAGGTTAACAACACCACAAAACCACGATAGTGACATACCACTGGGACATATGTTGCAATTTACTTCGGCAAATTGAGTTTCTGCATATATATGAGAGGTATGTTTTTAAATTGTAACAAATTAATTGTGTGCGCGATTTTACATAGTTTTGATTAGCACAATGCCAATTGTGTTAACAAAACCACGTGAATTTCACAAAACGCTGATTATTAACAAAATCGTATACTGAAATTACGGCTGGTATTCAAGCCAAAATATTATGATTCAGTTACTGTATATGTATCTAATAAATTTCGCTTCATACAAAGTTCTAACTGCAAATGATAATGTTAAACAGTGATTGTTTATTATGTCCGATGGGTCTCGTCCGGATGGATAATAATGTAGTCGTGCCTGCATGACGTATTAATCAACAGTTTTTTGAGAGTCAAATAGATTTAGAATCTATTTGAAAAGTAGTCTGAGTCAATTTTTCTTTTTATTTCTCTTCTCTTCTTTACCTGTGTATCATAAATGGGAAAATCATCTAAAAAACGTGACAGACACCGCTCACGGGAAGAAAGGAAAAAGCGAAGCCGATCACGGACTCGATCGCGGACTCGATCACGGAGTCGGTCACGGAGTCAATCACGGAGCAGTTCGCCTGACTCTAAACGACCTCGTCGAGACGAACTCGCCCCCCAATATGCCTTATTCGAAGAGTTCATGCAATTTTTGAATTACCGTGAAAGGCAGGAAAGCCCTGACAGACAAACCGATCTTGAATCGGAGGGCCCTGAATCGGACAGCCAAACAGATGAACAGACGGTTCCAAAGAACCGGGGCACTGAACCAGGTATGTCCCCAAGCCGCAATAACAAACAAACTGGGGACATAACCGACTGTTTTTCATCTAATGCTGTCTTATTTTTTCTCAGGTACGTCAAAACCTATCATTCGAAGCGTAGTGGTGACTAAAGGGGACTTCAACAGAGTCTTGATACCCGATCCGTCAGTAACCTCAGCCAATGATCCGACCAAGAAACAAAATCGAGTAACATTTGACGAACCTAACACAGATACCACAGAGGATCTCTCCACCTCTACAATCAGCGAGCAAGATGGGCCCACTAAAGAAAACCCAATCACCGAACTATTCAAGACGGCGAACAAAACAAACCCTGATTTTTCATGGCACCCAATAATTATAGATTCAACTAAGGAACACGTCCAAAAAGGCCTAAAAGAAGAAGCGCGTACAAACTTACTTACCACTTTCACCATCCCCGAAACTCTGAAGTTCCTGCGCCCTCCGGCGGTGAACAAGGTGGTACGCACCCCTCTTGGCGCGGCAGGAACCAAGCGTGACGGCTACCAAGCGGAAGCCCAAGCCCAAGTAGGATCAGCGCTGTACGCGGTAGGCGCTGGCATCTCAGATTTGATGAAACTGGAGCTCGCCCCAGAATACATCTCGGCAATTTCGAAGATATCTGAAGGTTTTCAACTGCTCAGCGACCACCATTTTCGCCTCAGCATGGCCAGACGGGCTTTCATCAAACCCTGTCTCAATATCATAGGCAAAAATACGGCGGAGTCAGCCCCCGTTGACGACTGGCTGTTCGGCGAAAAGTTCGGAGAAGAGCTCAAGGAGGCTTCAGCTTGCGAGAAAACAGGCCGAGAATTTTCCAAGATCAGCGCCACCTTCTCAAAGAAAAATCAACAACCTGTCAGACAAACCACCCAAGCCCAAAAAGCACCACAGCAACAGTTCTCCAACCAACATCCGGGAAACTACAGAGCCCCTGCCCGCCGGAACACATCATCGGCTCGCCAGTCAGGGGCACCCCGATACGCGAGCCGACCACGCCGATCGACCTCCCGCTCTCGAACCCGGTTCCGCCACTAGACGATGTAAGATCAGCGGGACGATTAGCTTACTTCACAGCACAATGGGAAGAGTTAACGTCAAACGAAACCGTTCTGGAAGCGGTTAGCGGTTATCGCATTCCATTCAGTTGTACACCGCCAAATCGGCCGAAAATCACAGAACCTAAATTCTCTAACACAGTCTCTTCCCATTGTGACAAGGAAATCGAGAGATTGCTAAGTAAAGGAGCCATTGAAATCGTAAACCCGTCAGAAAAGCAATTTTTGTCTAGCTTCTTTCTGAGAGAAAAATCCTCCGGAGCCTACAGATTTATTCTAAACTTGAAAGATCTCAATGAGTACATAGAAGCGCCACACTTTAAACTCGAAGACTGGCGCACGGTAGTGCAGTTAATGGTACCTGGGACATGGATGGCATCTCTCGACTTAGAGGACGCATACTTCCTTGTTCCAATACACGCATCTCATCATAAATATCTACGATTTCAATGGCGAAACATTACTTATCAATTTACAGCCCTCCCTTTCGGACTTTGCACAGCTCCCTTTATATTTACCAAAATACTAAGACCGGTAATAACATCTCTACGAAGCCAGGGATTCCAGTCAATTATATATCTGGATGATTTCTTACTAATGGGCTCATCTAAAGATGAATGCGAATCAAATGTAAATGAAACAGTCCATCTACTTTTATCACTCGGTTTTAAAATCAACTACGAAAAATCAAATATGATCCCATCAACTAGCTGCAAATATCTCGGATTCATCTTCGATGCAGTTAAACAAAGTATAGCAATCCCACAAGAGAGACGGCAAAAACTCCTTAATCTTACAAACAAGATTTATTCTAAACGGAAATGCTCAATCAGAGAATTTGCTAGTTTTATCGGATCACTAATTTCAGTGTGCCCGGCAGTCCAATACGGAATGATGCACACCAAAGCCTTCGAACGAACAAAATTTCTTGCTCTCTCTCTCAGTTCTGACAATTTCGAAGCGTCAATGCTAATACCAGACTTCTTAAATGACGATTTTTCGTGGTGGCAAAAAATTTTCGCAAACAATAAACAAGTTAACGCGATTAGAGATTGTACTTACGCACGCGAAATTTTTACAGATGCCTCACTAACAGGTTGGGGGGCCACCGATGGAGAGCAAAAAACGCATGGTTTCTGGTCAAATGACGATAAACGACTGCACATAAACGCTCTTGAATTGAAGGCAATATTTTTAGCTCTACAATGCTTCGCGAAAAATCTCCACGATTGCAATCTCTTAATCAGAACAGATAACACGACCGCTCTGTCATACGTAAACAAATTTGGTTCAATTAAATACCCGGAACTCACAAATCTATCGCGACAAATGTGGTCGTGGTGCGAACAAAGGAACATTTTTCTATTAGCTAGCCACATAGCCTCAAGCGAAAACGTAATAGCAGACCGCGAATCGCGCGTTGTTTCGCGAGACACAGAGTGGTCGTTAAAACCACACATTTTCAATACAATTTCAGATCGTTGGGGCCCCTTTGACATCGACTTATTTGCATCAGCAATAAATAGCAAATCATCTGTGTACGTTTCTTGGATCCCAGATCCAGGATCCTACGCAGTTGATGCCTTTACGCTATCATGGACAAACATAAATTTCTACGCCTTTCCCCCCTTCATCCTGTTACCGCGGGTCTTAAGAAAAATTGTGAATGACAAAACAGAAGGAACAGTAGTGGT
>JAPYZS010000885.1:0-35637 GCA_030522925.1 Trissolcus japonicus
CCCAAGTAGAAAAAAACAATCGGCCCAACGTTGGAACAGCGTCGACGACCATCGGCAGACCGTCTGAAAATGATGTTGGGCCAACTAGCAAATGTGACAATGTTTTTGTATGGCCCAGTATCGTTTGCCAATCTTCGGCCAACGTTGATAGCAGTTGCGGCCCAACGCTGTCCCAGTCTTGATCAATTCAAAAACCAACGTTATTCTGATTGTTTTTTGATGCTCTCCCAGCGTGAAAATAACTCTTGCCCAGCATAAAAAATTTTCTTCGTGCAGTTTTGAAAAAGGTGTTTCAAGGTATAATAATTAAATAAAAAAGAAGTAGCAAATCTGGAAAAATTAGAATTTACGCTCTTTATTAGGTTACATTGTTTTTTATAAGACTTACATATTTTTTACAGCGTATGTAACATTTCGAACCAAAATAACTTTATAAGCATTTAAAATATCGATTTCAAAGATAATAAATAAAAAGATAATAATTATAGAACTCGCATTACACACAGGAACTCGAAAATGACTCCCCACACTCACTGTGTTTCATCTTCTCCTGTCTTCGCGCGACTCGCTTTGCCACCATCACGATCATTGGCTCCAGCCAACCACCGTCCCGTTTTTGCCAAAATCGCTTTGTCCTTGGCATCAAACTGTTTTATGAGAGCACCTAAAAACAATGACATAAAGCTATAAAAAAATTGCATCTCCTACTAAAAAACAGATAATATAAGTAGAACATACTTTCAAGTAGCTGATACACCATCGTCTTCGAAAAATTCTTTATTGTTTTGTTATTTTTTTGAGTTTTTCCGCAGGCGCTGTATTCCAGCTGTACACTCTTTCCCAGCAAATCCAATAGAATTTTGTTCACTGCTTCTTTGAAATCATCGTACATTTTCAACTTTTTTTGAAGATACTCAACCTGTAACAAGTTAAAAAAGTAATGTTATTTTCATCTTCAGTTTTCTGAAAGGTTTAGTTAGAAATAAAAAAATATACAAAAGCGCTTTTTATGTCAGCGTCTTCAGTCAGGGCAGCGTCAAATTGTTCAAACGTTTCCAAATCTTTTATTGGAAGAGGAACCTTCAACTGCTCTTTTAGCTCCACCACAGTTTTTCCGCCTACAGATGGATACTGTGCTGTCAACTTTGAAAGGATTTTTTCACATTTGTCTTTGAAATCGTACTGCAAACTGCGTTTGACGCTGTTGAGTCGTTCTGTCAACTGTTTGACAGCACGGTCAATCAAAGCTTGAAACATCTTTTCTGTAAAGAGTAACAATAAAATGATTTTTATCATGCCGATCGTAGATGGTACAAATTTTTTTATCAATTGAACTTATTTACCAAGGTTTTTGATAGGTGAGCGCTTTTCAATCATTGATTCCTCTGCTAAAAAAGAAATTGTGATAATTCTGTAAATTAAAAATTTTTTTTTTGAATACATTTTTATTATCTTCATCTACTTTACGTTTCTTAAATGAGTCTTCTGCTTTTTTGAATCGTTCAAAAATCCTTTTTTTTTGGTTGCAAGCCTGAAAAAAATAATCATGAATACAAAAAAATGAGTACGTAATTTTTCAACGCTAAACTTTGACAGTCAAGAAAATTAATTTTAACTAATTTAATTTTTGCTTAAAGTAGTAGTAGCAAAGTTTAATTTTTTGTTTTGTTTTTAGTTTCGTGAAGAAGTGAAACTTTTTTGAATAAAAATTAATATATTTTGCACAACTATGATGATTACTTTTGTTGAGTAGGTCCGAGCTTCGTCTCTCTGAGAGAATGGGTGAAAACGGTAATCTGGGTGATATTATTTTTTGTTTTCCGGCCTTCTTCGGAGTTGAATGTCGACCTGTGAAGCAACAAAATCAGTGTTTGTTACAAATTAAATAATATAATTATAACTATTTGTCATCTATTTATTACTTTTTTCCGGGTTCTCTTTATTCAGCAGAGATGTGCTTCGAGACGGTGGTGATTGACTCAATGATTTTTTTTTTAACTGGGATAATTTACCTGCAACTAATATTGAACATTAGAAACGCGAAATCCTAAACGAGCCTAGCTATTTTGTCAATAGAGAGTCAGATTTGTTTTGAGATATCTCTTATGCAGTACAGTTGAGTGCGAAAAAAAGTGTGTGGAATTCTGACGTTTAGGAGTTGAAAGCATAAAAGAAGGTTACCTGTCAGTTTAGTCGGCGCCACGTTCGGGGACGAAAAGGAAGAAGACGCACTGAAAATATTGTTTTCAGGAACAATCGGCGAATATTCTAAATAGGACAACATAATTGTAAGTAAAACTTAATTTGAAAACAACAGTTTTTAGAGATTTTAAAATATTTATTTGTCTTACGTTGAATTCCGCACTCATTCTGTTTATCGTCTTTCGTTGCCTTTAACTTTTTGCGCTGAGTGTTTTCGTCACTAGAATTCGCATCTGTTTTGGCCTCAGCAGGCAGTTTTCTCTTTGCAGATTTTTTCACTTTAAAAAATAACATAAAAGCATGGGTTTAAAAGAAGAAAAAGAAAAAATAATAAAAAAAAAGACAATTGATATTTGAATAGGTAAAAATTTATTTATTTACTCTCTATTAAGATTTTCTGAATTAAACAAATACCTTCTGCAGGCGCGACTTTTGACTTCGCAGAAAACTTTGGAAGCCTATCCAGCTCTGCTGAGGCTTGCTGTTGCGTCAAAGGTTTTGGCGGTGATTTCTTTTCAGCTTCTGACGTTTCGACATTTGCAGTCTTGAACGATTTTAGTAATCGTCTCTTTGCTTGATCAAAATCAGCTGAAAAAAGGTAAGCATTCTATAAATCATTTTCTGTTTTCAGTTTTTGTGGTTATTGAATTTCTCTTATTTTTCAATAAAATTTTTGGAAAAAATAGTCAAATGATTTATTGTTGGTTACAATAATTTGTGAATCTGACGTCAAGTCATTCCAATTTCGAGAGCGTTGTTACTTACTACATTCGCTGATTATTTCAATGGGGTAGCTTTCCCAAAATCTTTCTGGTTTTTTCCTGTTTTTTACAAAGTTCTCGATTTTTTTATAATCCTTTGGCTGGGGAAATAAACAAAACCAATTCTTGTCTTCGTCTAGAATGACCCACTCTCGCGGCACGGCTTCCACGGATTTTTTCGAGTTCTCCTCGTCAATAAAACACACAACTAGATGTGTTGTATCCTCTTTTAACGACCTACGGAAAATCAGGTCATGAATATTAAGCTCAAATTAAAACTAAATACATAGTAAACCTCATGACTTGTAATTGAAAAACAGAAATGAAACGAAATAAAAAAAGTAAAAAAATTCACTAAATAGTGAAAAAAACAAACAAACAGGTTTTTTGAAAGGTTTGTGAAACATGATGAATAAATTGAAATAAAACTGATCGATCGAGAGCCTAATATAAAGTGCTATTTGATAATCAAAAAACCTTTTTTTCTCGACTAGGTATTCACAAAACGTTACTTTTGTCCCGTAGTTATATGAAGAGCAAGACTTGAGCTATAAGAAAATGCAGTCGGTTTAGTTTAATTACACGTGAAGTTATCAAAAACTCGATTCGTAAATCTCAATATTTTTCTTCAAAAAAATGACCGTCGAATATCCTGTTTTTTTTTTCAATTACATTTTTTATCTTAAATCATCTTAAAAAAAATCTCACTGCGCGACTGCAGTAATTTTGGTTTATATTTATGACGATTTATTGTAAACTAGAAAGTAAAATAACAAGCATTTTAAATAAAACGAAATAAAAAACACTAAAGAGTAAAAAAACAAACAAACAGGTTTGTGAAACAGTGTAAAATAGATAAAAATTTTTGTTCAATTCTTCACATTAAGTTGAAATAAATATAGAATTCCGAAAGAATAAATAAATTGCAATAAAACTGATCGATTGAGATCCTAAAGAAAATGCTTTTTGATAATCAAAACATTCATCAAACACAAAGGTCATCATGTAAACAAACAGTTTCCACTCAAGAATAAACATGAATTGGAGGTTAAAATCTATAGCTATTAGTATACTTTATAAAACAAAACAATTTTTTGTCTTATTCTTACATTTTTAACGAAAAACTGATAATAAACAAAAAAAACTCTAACGAAAACACTTGGACAAAAACACGTTGCGATGAAAAAATATGCGCATAACCTAACGTACCTCGAGGTATGCTATAATTGATGAAAATAATGAAATTTATAATAACTTACTGTCGAGGTGCCATGACGATACTTTTGAACAATATCCCAAGGACTCACGATCAACGAATACGCGCACTTCTTCACGGGTCTGCAGATCCACACTTGTCTCAGCGTGCAGGCTACAACATCGGTGCCTCCGCGTGCGAGATAAAGATAGAGTCGAGTCAGTCGGTAATGTTGCGCACTGCATGCAAGCCCGCCGTGCACATTCAGTTTGAAATTTGAATTTGCTTCTACATTTATGATAAAATAGATAATTGATTAAGATAAAAAAGTTTATTATTACGAATAATTGATAAAGATGTTTTTTGAATTAAAAAAATTAAAAAAAAACATATTTAAAAGCAAATGACCGAACCTAACCCTAGACTTTGAAAACACCTGAATAAGCAGTTGCGCAGCTATTGTGCGTGACAGAATATTTGTTTATGTTTTGGAATTACAAGTTCATTTTAGTATTGGCGTAACTGATTGTATTTTATTTTTATTGAACTGACAAGTTAAAAAACAATTTCGGTATTAGAAAACCAGAAGCATACCCATATTAAGGAGTAAGTTTTCAAAAAAAGTAAAGAATAAAAAATTTTTCATTACTAGGCACTTTCAAACAAACGGAATGATTCTTTCCAAATATTTGTAACGTCAAATTGAAAAAAAATTTTCGCTAGCGTGTACTGTATTGATTGTTTAAGATTGTTTGATCATTTCACGTTACTTTTAAGTAAGAATAATTTATAAATTCTGTTACAGGTTTGGCAATAATGAACGATTTATACGAGACTGTTCGGGAAGAGGGCAATTTTTACAAGCTGCCCCTCTACGTGACCGAAAGAAGCGGTATAAAAAGGCCAAACTTATTTATAATCAAGGCATTTATTGACCACACGTTTTTCGATGGCTCATTGAAAACTACCAATATTATGTGGTCAAATTCAATGACCAAATGTCTCGCCAGGACTTATGGTAACGACAACGACATTATGGTTTCGTGGAAAGTCGCTAAAAGCATAAAAAAGGAATCAGTGTTGCTGGATTTTGTGGCAGGGTGTGTTGCTCACGAAATGGTTCACGCTCATGTTTATAAGACTCCGGACAAAGATTACGAGAATAAGAATCATAAGGACATCTTTGTCGAAACATTCAACGATTTGAAATCAAAGGCGGCAGACTTAAAATTGAATTGGTAATTTCAATTTAGATAATTGTCTAATCCCATTTTAATGCTATAGAATTTATCACTACTTTTTTTAATATTGTCATGAATATTTTTTGTCAGACATATTTTTAGTTATTTAAAATGATTCTTCATTTGTTGAATATTATATTTTATAATGAAATTTTTATTTCAATAGGATCTTCAGCAACGAAGATAAACGAATTGCCACAAAAACTTCCTTGAAGAAGCCCGAATACATGTGGCTATGTAAAAATTGCAAAGGAGTTCGAATCACTGCTCGAAAGCAGGATCCCAAGAGCAATGGCCCAAGTGCGCGTCACCGAGGGTGCGGTAAGATGGACCAGTGGGTTGAGATGTCCAGTTATCAGAAGAATAAATGGAAACGCGAATCGGATGACGCGAAGAAAGAAAGGAAGTTCAGAGGTCGACAGCTTGCACCACAAACGTGGTGCAATAAGAACAATAAAAAATCTAACCGCGCCAAACTGGTGTAAAAACAGCACTGAACACATTGAAATGTGTTAAAAAGTATTTCAACTGATATAATATAAATTAGCATATACGTTTTGTTTATATTAATGATGATTTGTTGAAAATTGGAAAGTATGTAACAAGCATTTCAAATTGAAATAAAACTGATCGATCGAGAGCCTAATATAAAGTGCTATTTGATAATCAAAAAACCCTTTTTTCTCGATTAGATATTCACAAAACGTTACTTTTGTCCCGTAGTTATATGAAGAGCAAGACTTGAACTATAAGAAAATGCAGTCGGTTTTGTTTAATTACACGTGAAGTTATCAAAAACTCGATTCGTAAATCTCAATATTTAGAAAAAAAATGATCGTCGAATATCCCGAAAATTTTCTATATAAATGGCATTTTATTACAATAATTAAAAAAAAAAGATTTTTTGTCTATTTCATTACTTTCTTTATTAAGATAGTACGTGTAAAATGCGACAAAAAGATGAACCACTGCCTAGAAATCAGTGTGGATTTAACTAATGAAAACGCTCTTAATTTCTATTGAAAACAGGATTTAATGAGATGCGCGTGGATCATTTTGTCTCCGTAAAAATTTCTATTGTGACATCTCGTATTTATGGTATAAACACATTTTATTGATCGAAGATCGTTGCTGAAGACACTTCGATTTTAAGTTATTATATGTACTATATTATCAACAATAACTGTAATGAAGTGCTAACTTTAAATAACATAAAATAGATAAGAAGGGAAACGTAAATATGTCGAGCAAGTTGAGAATGCGTAAATCTCGGCAACTAAAAGAAGCTGCTTCTAATGAATATGACGAGCCAATGCCTGTTCAAAACACTGCTATAGGATGTGACAGTGGTGAGTGAAAATCGATTTTTTTTCATCCACTCTAAATAATCTTTATGTATTCTTTTCAAATCATTCATTACAGAGCACCAAGAAGTTTCTACTCATGAATCGCAATTTGCGAGCGATAGCGTCGGTACAAATGCTATGGAATGTAATGTTGGTAAGGTCAGATTTTTTAAGAATGTTTAAAACTTAAAACCACCCTATGCAAAATCTCATTAGGTTAAATATAATTTCGTAGAAATAGTTCAAATTTGTTAAACTTGTAAATCATTTAATTGTTTTCTGAAAGTTTGAAAAGACTTTGGAATCACTTACATTAATATGTTACAGATCAGGAAGGACCGTCACATGTTGAAGAATTTTCTTTTATAACGTCAGATCTTGGTACATCAGTGCTGATTCCACATCAACCAGAGTGGGAGAACAGTCTAGAAAGTGAGACCAGTGACTCAGAAGCTACCGTTGACAGTGAAGATGATGCAGCTCCATACGTATTCGCAACTGGACAAAACAATGAGATGCTTGAAGGTGATCTGGAATCGAAACTTCGTGCATGGGCTTTGAGGAATATTCTGTCTTTGCGGCTTATAACGATCGACGAGTTGCTGCTGCTATTGAGGAGCGAGGGCTACGATAAACTGCCGAAGAGTAGCAAGACTTTACTCAGCTCGTGTAAATCACGAATCGATATTCGGCCGATGTTATCTCTTAATGGTCCATTTGGTGATTATACTTATTTTGGTATCCAAAAGAATCTCCAACGAATAATCGATCCTGCTATTTACACAGAACCAGGAATTTCATTACTTATTGGAGTTGATGGCGCTAAGATCTATAATAAAACTAAAGACGAACTTTGGCCTATTTTAGGATTAGTGTTTCATGAAGACTATGTTTCGAAACCTTTTTTAATTGCATTGTTTTATGGTCAATCAAAGCCATTTTCTGCAAGAGAATACTTTGATGATTGCGTTCAAGAATTGAATCATTTGATTACCAACGGACTCACAGTGAAAAACGTCTGTTATACATTCAAATTCAAGGGTGTCGTTGCCGATACTCCAGCGCGGGCGTTTCTGAAACGATGCAAAGGGCACACAGGTTTCTTTTGTTGCGAGCGTTGTGTGGTTGAAGGAGAAACCGTAACGATAGTGAAGAGAAGAGGAAAGAAAAGTTATAAACGCGTCTTCAACGATATCAATTGTGTTGAACGATCAAACGAATCATTCCGAGCGCAGACCGATCCCGATCATCACAACGAAAGAGAAGTGTCACCATTACTTGATATCGTAGACTTTGATGTTGTAAAACATGTATTATTGGATCCGATGCATACTTTGTGCTGTTGTGTTTCTAAACTTTTTTTGGAAAAATTGCTTAGTGAAAACCGAACCGGCGTACGTGGTCCTACGAACGAGTTCATACTTCAAACTGCGCTTAACTTGATTTCGGAAGATATTGTTTCAGAATTTCAAAGAAAGACTTTCGATCTTGATGATGTAGGCAACATGAAAGCAACTCAGTTTCGATTCATTTTGTTGTACTCCAGCGGTCTCATTTATCAAAGTATTATGTCACCAGAAAAACACCGTCATTTTTTGTTACTGTTTGCAGCTGTGCGAATTTTATCAAGCAAAGATCTTGCAACGCAGCATACTCAATACGCGAAAGAGCTGCTGCGTAAATTTGTTCATTTGGCGCCAACGTATTACGGCGAAGGTATCGTTTCAATTATTGTTCACGCGTTGATTCATATACCTGATGATGTTGACTATATGCAAGTCCCTTTTTTTGAGTTCTCAGCCTTCCCGTTCGAAGATTGTATAGGTTTTTTGAAGCGAATGGCCAAAAGTAGAACGAACCCTGTCTCTCAAATTATGAGACGGCTACATGAAATGCAAGAGGGAAATGTACCATCCATAGAAGATAAGTTTCCTCTTGTGTTTACAGTGAAAAAGCGTGAAACCGTTCAAATCGTCAAACTAGCTAAAGAAATTTCAGTTCAGAAAACGATTCTTTCATCTGTTAAATTGGGGGGTTTCTCTGTCACCCCTTTTAAACCTGATAATGTTGTGATTTTGAACAATGATAAAATTGTTTTAATCAATCAAATTTACATTCCAATGCGTGGAAACGATTTGTCAGATAATTTGATGATACGAGCACAAACAATCGTTGGTGATATTGATGCGTTCAACTATCCGCTGGCTTCTCGAGAGATTGGTATCATGATCGTTCGGGAAATCGAGCCAGATTCAAATGTTTATCACTTGAAAGATATTAAAAAAAAGTGTATATTAACGACGATTGGTGAACAGCAAGTTGTAATTAGTTTGCTTCATTTGTGAAGTAAAAATTTCTAAGTTGCACTAAGAAAAATACAAGTACTTCAAACAATAAAAATAATAAACTTGAATTAATAAATCATCATTCTCATTACAAAATTTCTTCATTACAAATTAATTAACAATTTCCTGTATGATTGCTTAAAATAATTATAGGAAATGCCTAAAGCATTTTGGCCTAAAGCATTTTTAATGCAGCCTTAGTTGTTGAGTGTACGTTAATAGGATTCATTTCGTTACTTTGCTTGGTCGAGTCGCTTACAGGACACTTGATCTAGCTAACAGAAGTATAAAATTACGTCAGTATTTTGGTAAAAAACAAATAACGGTCAGTCTAACGTTGAGATGACACGATTAACCAATCACTGTCCTCGAATAAAAAATCGGAGTTGGCCCAATACAAATCCTAGTATTGGCACGACGTCAACTGCTGACAGAAGTAAAAAATTACGTCAGTGTTTTGCCAGTAAACAACCAACGGTCAGTCCTACGTTGGGATGACACGTTTAACCATCCACTGGGCTCGGATAAACAATCGAAGTTGGCCCGATACAAATCCTAGTATTGGCACGACGTCAACTGCTGACGGTCGACCGCCAACCTTTGTCCAACGTCAAGCCGTTTGTTTGTACTGGCGGAACACAGAAATTTCTACTTGGGTATTTAACTGTTCAGAGTTTTCTAATACACTTTTGCAAAACATTTTTTTTGCACAATCGAAACAGTGTTAATAAAAAAATTGTACATTTTATGAAATGCTATTAAAAAAATAACTTCTCTCGAATGAATGAAAATTGTTTGATTTAATTACAGTTTATTAATTATATTCAATTTCAATTCCATCTTTATTAAACAATTTTAATTGTTTTAGCAAATTTTATGAAATTAGCAAATTTATTTGAATTTTACAGCATCAAGACTGATTAACCCGGCTAATTAATTCTTCACAGAGGAAAAGTTCGAACTTAACATTAGTGCAATGAGAAATGAACTTCAAAATGTAGTACAATGTAATTAGTGATGATTCTGTCGAGTGCAAAAAATCAATGAAAAAATGGAATAGTTTAGAAATTGATCAAAGTATAACAAAGATTGGCAAGTGGAGACCAGAGTTTTATTAGCAGTGATCTGGGAGCAACAGAGCAACAGAGCAGACCGACGTTCGTGCAGTTACAATGCGACACAAACAGAGAAACCTCTGGCCCTCATTCACGCACCATCGAAACGCAAATCCTTTATAAATGTCAAAGCCCAACGACTGTGGCGTACATCCTGAACCGAGCTCCCGCCTTTACCTGTCCAACCAAAGCTCCAGTGACCATTCCTCGTGTCCACAATTACAAATACAAATTATTATGCATCAAGATCTCGCAGGCAAGCTCATAAATTTTGTAATTCAATTGGTGATTGGTCGCGAGCGATACTATCGAGCACCAATGATGTATGAAAATGTTCCCGCAACTGTAATCTTCGTGATGTCATAAGCAAGTCGGCAAGAGTCGGACGATTTATATTTCAGATACGATTCTATCAAGGTCTAAAAAGTTCCACCCCAATAAAAGATCTTTCAAGGGTATACAAAATTGCAATCGTGTATTTACAAGAAACCCAATAATTACAAGCTAATGTCTCAATAAACCATTGTCTTGTTTTCTGGCATCCAAAAATAAATAGTGACGTCACCGGAAGGGGTCTTTACGAGTTCCTGGTGTGTTATTAGTTGCGTCGCGGCTAAACCGTACATTAGCGTCGGGATGCCTGGAACCAAAAGAAAAATTTTCTTATATACTTAGATACTTATATAGTTTCAAATGTTTCCCATGTAGAAATTCGCGTCTGGTCCAACGTTGGAGTAACGTTGTGATAGTTGAGTCAACTTTGGCTGTCAATTTTCGGACCAGAGATGGTAAATTTCTGGGATGACATGCCCGCCCATCATCGCAAGCCAACGTTAACTCGACTCTTTTTGTCAGAATTAAACTAATGTTGTTTAAATTATTTAAAAATTAAATTGTTGTATTTATATTGACAATTTTTTATATTATTATTTTTAGTTACTTCTTTTTACGATTTATAGTCAATGTTAAGAAATTTAAAAGTCCTTTTAAAATGAATAATTGATGTTTCAACATTGGCTGAACGTTGGCCACCAATGTTGGATAAACATTGGATGCCACCATTCTATAAATGATGTACGCCAAACCTGGCTATCCCAATTTTTTGCATCTTTGGCAACTCAATTTACAATTGGTACAACGTTGGCTGTCCAACACTGGCTGCCAGCATTGGTCCAACATAGCATCGGTTGTTCATTTTGGTTTATCGCTGGAAATTTCTACATGGGTATTGTTTTTGGGTTATTGTCTTAGCGCACGCAATGAAAGGAGTACAACAAAGCGTATGACTCTGTCAGTTTCCAAGAGGAGGGAGTTACCAAGGTTAATAATCTTGATAGCCTTGAAAAAGCGATCCTCGAAGCTGAGGTCCTGCTTGGGCCTTTTCGAGCAGTGGTACTTGATGTAAGGAAAGCAACCGGTCCTAAGGACGTGATAGTTGCTGCTTCCTACGGGCCAATTGAAGTGCGACATTCCTTTTTGATCGTTCAGCACGTCGCTGTACCGCACGAAGTACGACGTCCAGGGAGGCTCGTTTGATTGCAACAAATAACACGTCAGGACCTATTAAACGGGGAACAACAATTACTTCGTTCTCGTCGCACGCATCGGCGCTATTCAATTTTCACTCACTTCTGAGGCTTTTGGTTTCCGCCGATTAGTGCGTGGCTTCAGCCACCGACCGTTCAGCAATCCTTTTCTGAATATCATCCTGTTGAAATGAAATTATATCCGAAATTATGCGCCCGTCCAAGAACGCGAGATCGGGGGTTTAGGACGAAACAAAATTAAAAAGTTTAAGATGAAAAAAAAAGGAAAGAAGTTGAAAAAAACTGGTCGCTGAAATCGAATGATTATACGCGCAAACGTGGTCATTAAGCCGCGTTAAATTTTGATAATTATATATGAAATGATAACTCGTGCAGAAAAATGTGTGTTTAGTTGTCCAACCTGGGTCGCTAATTATATGAAATTAACCGCACATGTTGTCGATCATGGTTTTTATTGTGGAAATCATTTTTATGAGGGGGCACTTTTATTATTTTTTTTTTTTTACTGCGCAACCCACGCAATTATCGGTAATGACTGTATAAAAATTTTTGGACACCGAATGACGCTTCCTCAATAGCGAGAGAAACCGGTTACAAAAAAATTCGCTTGGAAAAAACATTTTCAAAAGCATGATCGATACGTCATCACGACGCATGCGCAGAACGAGCGTCGCGAAACGCGCTCTGTGACCTAGGCCACCATCGAGAGCGGTTGAAAAATATTGCCGTCCGATCGACTCGAGTGCGGCGTTATTGTATTAGCTGTGAATTGGCAAAGCTGGACATCACAGTCGTGGGATTGTACTCACCGAAAGCACGTGGAGACAAGCGGCAATCAAGGAATCGACCGTTTGATGAGACATTCAGCAAAATTTTCGAGAACGCGCACAGTGTTTGGCCGCTGCTTTGATAAAGTCATTCGCCGCAGTACCGACGTGCAAAGAAATCGCGCTTTGATTTATGGCACGCTGATCATTTTAAATTTGAAAATTGACGGTCAAAATTTTTTTTGAAATTTTCCTAGTTAGAGTTCTTGAAAATTTTAATCAAACTTGTTTTGATTTTTTAAAATTTTTTTTTAACAATCAAAATTTTGATTTATTGTAATTTTTATGGGAGACATTCTTCGATAAAAAATTAAAATGAAGAGAAAAATAGAAAGAAAATGAAGTCAAAAAAATTTAAAAGAAATCGGTCAGTGATCGAAGACGCAGCATGAGTTGGAATTTTTGAAGATGCCTAAACGATTGCCTCCGTCATTCTGGTGTTAATCAGGAAAAGTTAGAAAGTATAATCAGAAAAATAAAAAAAAATATTGAAAAATATAAAAAAAAAACTTCAAAGTACAACTTTGATGTTTTTGCAATCAAAAGTTTTCATCGCCGGACAGGTTATATCATTTCCAGTAGTGTCAACTTGAAAGTATTAAAATTAATATTCACATGATTTATGCACAAAAAACTACCCTTCGATCTATTCGCAAGGATTTACATACGGGTGTCTTGATAAACACAGTCATGAATATGTAGATTAGGAGTAAACGCATATAAAATGTGACGAATCTGTTTACTTCCGCGGTTCAATCGTATAAATGAAAACTTTGAGTTTGATTTCTCGGACGTATAATATTGAAAGTCATTGATTCGCCTCGAAACTTAAAACTACTTTTTGTATCAGGAAATTGTAGCAAACTTCTTGGCAAATTTTTCCCCGATGGCAATTCTCGTCTGATGAAAATCGCACAAGTTTGAAAATAAAACTTGTAATGCAGCGTCAACAATAAATACGAGCAAATTTGTGTTATTTGTCGCAGTTGTTAAAATGAGAATTAAAGTTGGATGTAATGAAGTCTCTTCCAAGGATGTAATGAAATTGAAAAATAATAATTCAAACCGAGGACGCCACGCATTTTTGTGTCTCGCCGTGTGATTTGACCAAGTGCACTCTCCAGATTGCCGCGAGTTTTCGAGAACGTGGATTTATTCTTACAATAACACATAAAAATCATAACTTCGTTGGCGGATCAACCGGATGAACGTACCACAATATTGTCAACACGCGTAAACATGGATTTACATCTTGTATTGTTGTAAATGTAATAACGTCAAAATGAAAAACATACAAATGCTTCAAACGTTCAGTTACTTTTTGTGTTTTTATATCTCGTCCTGCATTATACATTACGGTCCGTCGATCTGCAGCGAGTAAATAATGTAAATTGCTAAATGTTCATTTCGCCATTGGGATGATGAATTGTTTTTAAATCCTGCAAAATTTTCGTTCCAGAATTGGTATTGTGAAAAGAAAAGAAACGTATCAAAGAGAGAAGTAAATGGCGCTTGTCTGCAGACATATATTTGCGGCGCACAATTCGAATTTAATGGTCGAAGAACCCGACGACGGTTTGTAAAAGTAACAACACATAAATAAAGAAACGAACGGTTACGTCGGACTGCGCCGGAGAGATGCACGCTGAAATTAACGTCAATGATAGTGGCGGTTCAACTTCAGTTGATGTTTTGGCCCGGCACAGGTGCAACGCGCGGAGCCACGTTTGATGCGCCTCTTAGATTTCGCGAGATGAATGATGTGACCGGCGAGCGTGGCTTGATTATGCACAATGCACGGTCATGATCATATAAATTTGAAATGGTACGTGCGACGACGTTCCGCATAACGGTACCAAATTCGCGATACTAATTCATTCACCGATCCTCTCTCTCTTCCCTTCGTATCGTAATGTTTCCTGGACTTGCGAGCATAAGTTATCAAAATATCAGAAGCAGGTTGTCGGCTTTCGACCGGCGAGCAAATTGAACGTAATGACACTCGTCGTGTCTTGCATATACTGCCAATCACTTGTCTCTCTCAGACGATGGAAATTAGAAACGCTCGGTGATGTTTGTTTTAATTAGATAACACTTTCTTATTTGTCGCTTTGATCATTTCATAATTGAACTCCTTCCGAGAAAAATTTTAATTACACGTTTGACAAATTAATTATGCAACAAAAAATGATTATTAATAAATTAAAATTCGTTTTATCAATTTCCACAATCGCATGATCTTTAATGTCAGAGAGAGAGAGAGGCAGAGAGACAGAAAGGTATGATTTTCTGAGACGAAAAATCTGTTTTCAATTTTATTTCCGATTTGTGTGTATTTTCAGAACAAGTTTGTACATTTTTATCGCGTAGGATATAAAAGTGACAATGATTTTCACACTAGAATAAACTTGTAGGAAGAGAGGCTGACAATCGATTTAAAAATAGTTTTTGCAGAATGTGAAGTCGGGTGCAATTATTCAGCAAAGTTTCCTGTCCGTATAATTTGAAACGTCTTAATTGTCGCCTTACTATTTGTGACTCAACGGTGATGACTTTCAGGATCTTCTTTCCAATCTATATTTAACCATATGCTCTCTCGCACGGTCATGTCATCTTACTTACACATGTCTCACGTGCACCGTACAAACCAGTTTCGAGTTTGTACAATCAATAGCTTTTGCGCAGCTTACCATACATTGTGCTATTCAGTAAATCGTTTTTATATTTATATTTGTGCATATAAATCAGACAGTCAAAAAGAGCAAACACCAACGATGAATGGTTCAACGAGTGCAAAAGAACGCGAGAGTGACTCGAATAAAACACAGCCAAACAAAGCCAAACAAAAAATAAGAACAGACAAAATAAAAAATAAATAAATAAAAAGCAATAATAACAAAAAAAAGCATGTACATTAAAATGAGCTGAACTAGCAGCCGTAAAGAGCTTTGTTGTTAGCGAGCCATCGGACAGAAAAATGTATGAAATATTGATTTAATTTCATCCCATCATTCTCTCCCTCTCGGGTTGCGATTTTGTTTCAATTTCACGCTTGTACCTGCATTTTTAACGATCCCACGCGATTATGTTTCATAAAATCATAGACAATTTATCACGTCATTCCAATTAGTGTAATTTCTTATAGATTTTCATTTCCTCGCATGAGTTCGTTGCCCCTCATCCGGCAATTTTTTGCGCTACCCTTAAGTATCCCGCGCAAACTGATCCTCCTCAGTCGATCTTTATATAACAATTTTCTCTAATCGTTTCCTTTATTAAAACGCTCGCGGTGACTTTTTTTTTCATCCTTCCCGCCTCCAAACAAAAATTTCAACCGAGAAAACCGTCTTGTGATTGTCGTCGAAAGTCACATAAAATATTGAACGAAGAAAAATACCTGTTTTACTTTGTAATAAAAAAAAAAAGTTTAATAAAATAAAATGAAAAATTTCCAATACCAAATTACATCTTCAGGGCAAAGAGACAGCGAGTCTCAATAGACATTGTAATTTCGTCTTTCTCGGATTCCTGATTAGTCCAAGTTTGCAACTGAAGCCAGGATATTACTGGCGGACAATCGCGTATCATCTTTCGAGAACGCCAACTGGTAATTGCAGATGAGATTCCTCGTTGTATTTACACGCTGTGAGGTGGCTCCCGGTCCGATATCCCGGGAGCAGAGAGACGATCTCTGTGGCTTTTCGGAGAGTCGTCGACTGCGGTCGGTTGACGTTTCATAACAGCAGAAAAATAAAATGCAGATGTAGGCCATCGGGCAATTTCAGAACGAAATTGCACGTAAGCCGCAACTCAATTCGTGAGATTAGAACAACCGGTGACGTTTTTTCCCCTGCCAAGTCAAGCGTGTGATCCCATCGTTAAAATTATTATCCGCGACATATCGCTCGGCTTTCAATATTGCCTGACGCGATCCTCTAGAGGGACTTTCCAATTCGCATAATAAAGCGTTTACGTAACGAAATTCGGTGACACGTATGTATATCCCTCGTTCCATATATTCGTTGTGAATTAATCACTTATACTTTCGATTTTGTCCCCGCTCCCTCTCGAGTGCGACACCTTTTTATTTTTGCATGTTTGGGGCGCGTGACTGCAACCAATGAACTTTGTCAAATCGGTTAATTTATGTCAATCGTTGATAAATTGCAGGGCACGTGATGCAACGAATTGTTTTTTGTGCTAAATTGTTATTCATTAGTGGGGAAAAAAAGACAGCCGATTTCGCAATACGGAAAGTAGATTCGCTTATCTTTGAACTGTCGCTGTCTTCGAACTGGGATTAAATCTGACGTGCGAAATTTAATCCAAACTCCAGTAAAAATACATATATACAAAATGAATATAGAAACTGATATGTTAACATTTATAAAACATGAACATATATGATATATATTATATATGTAACACGAGGACCATATGCAAGATCCATAAATCGATCATTTAATTTCCACTCTCTATAAACATTCTCCAGGAAACGCTTTTTGCACGAGTTTCGCGTTTCATGCAATTTTCCGATCGTTGGTGCATTACGCGATACTGAATTAACGGACCAGAGGATGTGTCTTCGATTTGTATACTGTTCTACTGAATCAAATCTCTAAACTCATCCGCGCTTTTTATCCGATTGGACGAAAAAAATGGGTAGTCAGTGTAACTGGATGCTGACGTGGATTTACAGCCGAGCGGCCAAAAATTTTTTCAACTGCGCCGATGCTTATCTCGCTAATTAAGTCAAGCGGCGATGATGATTAAACACATGGAAATACTGTTATCGTCCTCATTTTCTTCTTAGAAATAAAAATGCGCCCTCATAATGAGCGAGATTAGTTATTCTAATTTATTTCGTCCTAAGTGTTCTGAAACTTTTTTTTCGATTCTAGGTTAAAAGCATTCTGATTGATTTTCAATTTATTTCAAAAAACTGTGTTTTATTTATTTTTTAGATAAAGCTATTTGTTTTCGATAAACAAATAAACTTATTTTCAAATGCATCAAAAATACGTGCTTGTAAAATAAAAAAAAATGAAAATAGAAAAATCTATAACAAAGTAAACATAACAGAAAAAGATTTTAGAATAAAATTGTTTTCACGTAGGAGCTTATTTTTATAAATTTACCTTAAAATTGCAGCGTTTGTCCTGCGTATAAAGCAGAGATAAAAATGCGACAAACGGTAATAAAGTGACAAGAAATATAAGCACAGAGTTACGCGTCCTGCCTACGCTCGCAGGAAATCGCAGCGGTGCGGCTAATAAAGATATCGGGGAGAGTACATAAGTTTGAGAAATTAAACTGCGAGACGCCGTCGAGCAGCGGCAAACTTGTTTCTGTGTGCATTTAGTCGCTGCTCGTCCAATCGGGATGGATGCGTTTTGTAGTCGCGGCGTGCATCCGCTGCATAATCCAGATCGGATTCGTATAAAAAAAAAGAGTTAATACATATTACATCTGGTGTCTTTTATCGTATCAAACTTTAATCCTCGTCGTGTTTTTACAACACAATGTACGGCATGATGCACGTGGGACAAATTTTCGCATTATTATTCACAGCGCGCAATTTAATTTTGAAATTGCTCGCCACGATGTTAACTAAAAACGCGCTTATATCTTCATCCCGGTTGTTTTAATTGCAAACCAAAAAAATCACCCTGCTTAATATTACGTCAGGTCGAACATTCCAAGAACTTGAATTTTAATCAGCATTGCATCCTTCATTTTCCCTGAATTTTTTGAACAAAATTTGTTTCCCTTGATGGTTACATGAATCTTCCATTTTCTCTCCGAATGAAAGTTGTGTCAAAATAATTATGGCCGGTTGGTAGCACTCGTCTTTCGGGAAAATCTGATAAGTGGGACAGCGAATCAAGGTCTAGATTGAAATGCTGGTAATGAGAATCCCAAGGTGATGCGTAACAAGTGGTAACACGAAACATTTCTCACGCGAGAGGTAGAAAGCAAAATGACCGAAGCGACTTTGCTCTCCCCTGTCACGACGATTAGTCACCCCACTTTTCAAAATGATCGCATTCACTGCAAATCGCGCTAATTATTCACGCCGCGCGCAAAATCGTCCGTTTTATATTTTTATCCCCGGGATACAATGGCTCAAGGTTGGAACGAGAAATAGCAGGTATTCGCTGAGCCACAGTTGACATTTGCGTTTTTTTTCTTGCGACCGCACCGCGCCGGTGATACAATAATATTAATTTTGCCGGTGTCATTTCAGACGTTGCCTTGGAGTGCAAATCGACTTTCAATTACCAATTGAATTATAATGTACAACTTCGCTCCCATCGTAGATTAGGTGCGAAAGGTCTATTAGCGATAAATTTATCGTGCCATTGAACCTTCGTGTTGATTCTTATTATGCGCCGTTTTACCCGCGTCCAAACCCTGCAGACAATAAGCCATGATGGATGACCATTATTTTCAACATTATTGACACAAGTTTCATACGCCGTTATTGACAATTACAAATTGAACCGCGTAACAAATGTGTTCCTCGGATGTTTTTCTTATACACAAAAAGTTGATTGAACAAAAAATGCTTCTAATAAATCAAAAACAATTCCTGGTAAAAATAAAATTATATGACGTGTATTCAGGAGGAAACATATATTTCATAAGTGCAATATATGTCAAGTGCATACATTTTTAAATAGGACGTTAAGATAATCATTCGCTAAATATTCATCTATTACATTGAATTTAAAAATCAAATTTATTTTTATCTGGTGGAAACACATGACTTCAAACATACGAACCTGTCGCGGTACATTTGCTCCGCTCTCAGTAACTTATTGGAAGCAAAAAAAGGGCTTCTCAAGATAATGATTATAATCATCAGAAAATGAATCTACAAGTCGGATGAAAAGAAAAAGTCTGCCTGCGAATTAAGATGCATCTTCGCTGTTCGCAGATCTTAACGTGCGGCAAACAATCGCACGGATTTCACGCTTCGAAAAGTACGCCCACTTAATATGTGCATGATACTTCGGCGTCCTTTATTTTTTTTTCGTGCGCATCTTACGGTTGATCGTTCCGGTCAGCTTCCACTTAGCAGCCGGCCGTCGGTTCGAGCCAGATAAATATACTGAACGCTCCGAACTCACGTTTTCACCGGGACACATATCGGCGTCGCATTTTGTTTTAAAGTTTTCGATCGCGTGGGATATTGCATTCGTAGGAAAGCGCAATTCATCGGGCCGCGATTTTCGCACGCGAGTCACGAGCGTCCTATTTTTGTCCAAATCGTCTTGAAAAAATTTTGCACCAAAGGCGCGTGACAACTCCTTTTATCGGCAGCGCGGTTGCACGAGTCAAATAAATCAATCGGCCCCCGTGTTGTCAGCGTTTCTTCTTCCTCTTTTTTTGCGAACAATTATGTAAAGACGTAGGCAATCGATATCCTCGCCCGGCGATGCCATAATTCCGATAAAACCGTCGGATTCCTAATTGATGAATTCGATTAAGCCTCGGCGTTCGCACGCGACTCCGCGCGCGGAATGCGGCGAAAGTTTTTCGATCCGATCGCCAATCCGTCCCGCGCGCTTAATCGATAAGAGTGAATATCGTCGCTCATAGAGAGCGGCGCCGAGATAAATTGTCTGCGCCCGGTTCGACTGCGCTCGATCTGACACAGACAATCGCAGTGTTGAACATGACGGATGTGCGAACATGCACGACACTTATTGCTCGTTGCCGAAGGAATCCGCGCCTATTTTTTGTTGATCATCCACCGAGATGAACATTCCCTAGTTTCGTTTCAACGAAGAGACATCACTGTCATGCAAAAAGTGCCTATTAAGCTGCAAGAAAAAGTGCCTCAATCTGATGTCTTCATTTAAAACTTGTATAAGACACTAGCCCAGGCAAAAAGAAACACGTATGCTGCATATATGGCACATATATGTTGCATATATGCAGGCACATATTCAGTATTTATGCAAATATAAATAGAATTTTACGATTGTAAAATTTACGATATGGATTGTAAAGTTTACGATTTGCATTGTACTCAGTACAATTTACGATCTCATTATACGATATCATTTTCTCCATACAGTGCCTTAATGTAAGATATTTTTACACAAGTCTCAAAAATACGAGCTCGAGTTAAAAATGTTTATGAACAAATTTCTGAACTTCAGTATTGACATCAGTTTTTGCAGTATTTTTTGCAAAGTTTTTTACTCTTCGGAAACTATTCCTATTAAAATAGCGATATGGATCTCTGGTGATTTTCCATCAGCGAGATATGGTCTGATAGTTCAAATGTTCAGGGGGGGAGGAAAGGGGGAGTTTTTTTTTACCGATATGGAAATCAATTGTTATGCACTGTCTGAATTGGCATTTGTGTGATTCTATTCCGCTGGCACAGCGAGAAGCACTCATGCAAGAAGTGCGCTAAATTGTAGGGCTTGAGGGTGCACTGTAGTGTGATGTTACATTAGTCCATAGATCACTCCACACATGGGGAGAGTGGGTGATGTGCGTGGTCCACTAACTCTCTAACCTCGAGTGTGCCATGACTAATGCCCATTGCCACTCACTGTATGTAACTTGTCTCGGCGATGTTAATTGGTGTTACGCGTTAATACGTTAATGTCGAAGAAAATCGATCCGAGGATTATAAATTAGGCGACACGTGAAATTTGACAATTTTCGCATTTTGTCTTTATTTGTATCATTTTTTCATGGAAATAAAAATTCGAATATGAAGTTTAGTTTTATATCTTTTGTTCGAATCATACAATTAATATGCAATTAATAAAACATGGTTAAAAAGTGTATTTAATCTTAATTTGATGAATCAAATTAGAAAAAATTGGATAAGAGAATAAGTTTTGTCGAATGCTAATATCACGAATTCATTTCCTGGGTGTATAAATTATATGTTTCATCGCTCGTGTTTGGTGTACGGTTTGTTTGTCATATGGAGGCACAAAAGAATAAAAGCGTACAGCGAGGTTCATTGTACGTTTGTTCATGCTTAGAAGCCTCGTCTGGATCCCGTCTAGACATCGCCGAATACGTTTTCCGTAATCGCAAACGATGAATATTTATTTAGCATAACCGTTACGCTCGTATCGCAAGCCCATCGCTTTTTAAGTCACGAAAACATTCCTCCGGACGAAAAAAAGAAATGCGTAATTTAAATACGTTTGAATCATTAAACAAACAACGTTACGCGGCACCGACTCTCGATGCGAAAACTTTTTTTTGAATTTAACATTCGCGATCTCCTCTCCCGCGGTCGAAACAAAAAACGGATCAGAAAAACGAAACAGGCGAAATTGATTTCCAGCGATTTCATCCCACCGAGGAAACTTTATATGATGTGAAGAGGAAAATAAATCTTGCTCAATTCATTTTTCGAGGTGAACTTTTTTTTAACGATCCCTCCTTGTGATTATAGCAAAAGAACTCATTAGCGTGTTAAAACGTTTATACAAGCTTTTTGCGCCCGGCAGTCAGCTGCATGACGAGATGGATGTTAACATTCAAGATTTAACGAACTCGCGGGTCTGATGCATCTGCTGATTTTTACACCGCCGTTCTCCGCACGTTTTCCATCCCATTATTGCAATTAACGAAATCATAGTTCACCGTTCAATTTCCGTGCGTGCACCAATCCCAACATTCGAATATAACTTTTATCGGCCTGTTCATCGAGCGTGCTCTAACACGAACCGTATACATTTTTTTTCGTTTCGAATATTGATTTTTATGGGAACCAGACTACTGGAAATCGCGTTTCAACATTAGATAGGATTCATCGGCTAATTACCGATTTGATCTCGCGGGGTTTCTGCCGGTGTAATTATCTGTAAACGTGTCCTTCTTAGCGGGACGTTGGCCAATCCCTCGATTCTAATAAGGGCTTGCAAAATTGGTCGGACGCGCGCGTTTCAATTATGGAAATCCAGACTCAATTATATATTTAGCCGTGGCGAATTTTTTCACGTCGCGATTATAAACGGCGATATTACCTAATATAAAGTTGATTTCAAATCAAATCAATACCTCCGCGATTTCACTCGCGATTATTCAAGTGTTTTTTTTATCCCCATCAAATTATTTATATTACTCTTGGAATTGCGTCGATTAACCGTGATTTTCAATTCAAATCAATTATCAGATCCATTTTATTTGATAATAAAATTTAATTTAGTTTAACTATAAGTTTGGTTTAAATATATTTAATTTAATCAATTAAATATATTGAAACTTTTCATGTTATTTGGGTCAATTAAAGTAGTTCGGTCGATTTTTTTTATAAATTTCACTGATTTTTTAATGAACATTACTTTGAACTGTATAAAAAAAACCTCACTTTTTTCAATATTTGTTACAAAGTGATTCATTTATATTTTCATTTATATTTGCGGTTTTTCCTATTTCGATGCGTTGGTTAGAATAATACAAACATGCGTCGATGCCATTAAAAAAAATTTTATAAAGAATCGTATGATTCAGTCGAGTAGGCGTTTCACTGAATATTAAACAATTTTAAGTGAAAAATCACACAAAAGAATTGAAAATTCACTGGAAACTAATTTCTACAATTTTCCACTTTTTGCAAACATCGAAATGTTCAATTTAGAGAGAACAAAATTATTTTTCATAATTCATTTTCCTTCAAATGTGAACACATTTTGACATTTGATTTTTTCAGTGAACACTTTTGAGTTTAATTAAAAACCGGGAAATCATTTTGAAACGAGTGTTCGTTACGTCATCGCAGGGCGACGGTGTTTTCTCGATTACAGTTTGCGGTGAGACATTTTTGTTACTATCGTTGAACCGAAACCTCAGACAGTTAAAGAAAAGGATCTGCGGTCGTTCATCTGACGTAAGAATCCGTACAGTTTGGTTAATGGGTTTGACCGTTGCAGCGGCAAACGAGGGGGGAAAAACGCGGAAGCTGCACAGTGGCCATGGTCATTGATTCGAACTTTACATCACCGCGACCGGTACAAAAGCGCGGCTCCTATGAAAGGCGAGTCCCTCGAATGTGTCCTATAAATCATATTCAGATTCAGTTGTTGAGCTCATAAACCATCTAAGCAGGCGTTAAGTTAGCCGGCATGTGCACGCCACGTCACGGTGGCTCATAATCCACTGTTTTCATACGCACTCAACAGAATGCGAGGAATGTTGCACCGGGCAAAAATATATTCGTGGATTATTATGATGGATAGAAAAAACGGCGCATTATCGCGGCAATCTGTGCTGAGAACTTGATGAGATATTGCCGTTTTCTTTATATTTCAGCCGTTGCGTTTAGCGATATAAAGCCATGAGTTATGCGCGTTACGTGGTTGTAATATTCGCCGAGTAAAGACTTTCGAATTTGTCGGGGAACATTATGTTACATCTGCTGCGAGACGTCTGCAAACATTGCTAATTATACTAAATTGTGTCGGACGGCTTTTTGTTTTTTCGCAAGTCAATTATGTTGCCATCAGCAGTTAGGATTGCTTTTTTGTATGTTTTTTTAATTGTGATTGCTTGATTTTTAATTAAAGATTTTTTTTTTCACAACCTTGACGAGAGTTCCCTAATAAAGCCAAACGATGTTTCTCTATAGTCGAACCTTTTTCTTTTGTTTTTCATACGATCTGATACGCAACCATGGATAAAATTATGATCGAAGTTATCAAGACTGGATTTGAATAGCTTTTGATGAGATATTTTTCCGACAAAAATGAATGAGAACTGTTTTTCTGAATTGATCGTGTCAGCAGGTTTGTAAAGATTGCTTTTGTCGCGATATTATATTACGAAACGACGAAGACAATTAATTGTAATCAAGCACATTGCGTTAAGTTTTCATATAAGTCTGTAAGACGATATGCGCGGTGTCGTGACGATTCGGAGAACGACATAAAGGCGAAGGTCTAGCGGAGCACAATTAAAAACATTCTTTTTTTTCACTTTTGAAACTTCATTATGATTTTTCAATTTGCAGTCTGTTATTGCATTATTACTTTTTTAAATCATTTTTTATTTCTCTTATTATTCTTATTATTTCTATTATTTTATAATTTATTTATAATTCACGACGTAAAAAAGAAAACAAATTAAGATAATAATAATTGGATGAGGTTTTTTTATTTTCATTCGGCTTGTAATAAAATGTGACAAAAACATAAGCGCGCATGACTTCGCCAGCGGACTTCGATTTAAATGTATCGTATAGATACCAAGGAAATCGATAAATCTCAAGCGAGAAATCTTATCGAATATTTCGATCGCCATCCGATTCCCCAGGATGCAGCCAGGCATCGTAATGAGTCATAAATAATTACGATTTCTTCCTCACTTTTGACGCAATGCTATCGATATCGACTTGGAGTGGTATAAGTGCCTGAGTGCAAACATGCAAAGCCAGATGATATCTGCGGGACAAACCGATCGTTGATTTGAAGATTTAAGGACTAACGATGGCTTTTAAATTATTGCGATTCTGTCTGGCCATTTTCGATTCCTTTCAAACTATCGCAAGCTTCCTCATTGATAGTTGCACCGAGTTAATAAACTCGAGACAAATATCATTATCTCTAGCTGCGATATACAGTGTTATCAAATCGGCGGGTAATAACGAAAGTTTATGTCACTTTTCTGCATTTATAATATCGTTACGAGTTGAATATCATATTAAGAGTGTCACCTGTAATCTTGACCGGGGAATTTCATTAAATCATATCATTATATTTCTATCAACTTGTTATTCATAGATAACTGAAATTACTCTTTTCACTTTTTTGTATCATTGAAAAAAATTGCACGTTACAACTGTCAGCAAATTTTAAACAAAGTAGGATATTACATTTTATTTCTTAATAAATACGAATTGTTTATGGTTCAAAAGTTGAGTTCACATTTAAAACTTCTACGATATAAGATTTACGATACAAGTCAAATAACGAAAAATTACAATAATCTAAAGTAATACATTTTTAAAATAATTTTTTTTCTACAAGTGATTTCATCCTCATTTGTTCGTAACATTGGCATAAACTTTTCTGTTGCAATGAATTTGAAAATGTTAAAAAAGGAACAATTTTTCCAGCGTTGACAACCCGTATAGACGCTTGAATTGATGCTTCATGAATGTGTGATCTCGATTCGCACGTACACCGAGAACCCACGCGATGCTTGTGCTTGATATTGAATGTTAGCATTCGAAACGAATGAAGGGACTGGGTTTCGCACTCGGTGGTGGTCAAGGGCAGGTGCATCCTCGCACGACGGCGCCGGCTGTGCATTAACATCGCAGTATCAACGAACCGCTAGAGCAGCACGTATACACTGCATGTGCAAACGTAACACACGCAGTGGTCGTGCACTTGCCACAGTGTTCGTTTGTTGGAGAAATGCGTTCATGTGTGTCAAGTTAAAAGTAACAGTCAGCTTGATGCCATGTTCGCAACGCAACTATCATGAACTATTACATAATGGTTACGAAGAATTGAGAAAATTTATTGACTGGAATATAAAATCGGAACAGCGTCTAGAGGCACCCGCGAGGAAACGCTGCATTTCACTCCGAGCCGTTTTGTTATTTCTAAATACAAAACGAGGAAACAAATAGCAGTGTCACGTTTACGTCCGAACAGATCTTGCGAATTCTGTCACGAAATTTGTTTTATGAATTCAAAATTCGTAACATTTTCATGGACACGATAAAATTTGTATGAAAAACAAATTGAGTAGTCGATGAAATTTCAAAGACGAACGAATTGCGAAAAGTGATTTGATAATCGTCGGCGATTTTTTTTTGTGTCACTGCTTTGGCCGTTTCTTTGAACCAAGTGTAATTGTATTTTAACTGTTATGTTTTTGCAGAAATTTGCTAAAACGATTAGAACCATTTCAGTCCACTCGTTCGAGTCGAGAATGGGCTTGCAGAAAATGATTCTAAACCAATTAATTCGTATGACCAATTAGCCGTCGAATCCAAACGAAGAAAAAACTTCACCATGCCAACGGGGATCCGCGCTCTTTGAATTCTGATTCGCCTCTCCCTGTTGCAATCAAATCAGATTCACTCTAGTTATATGGAAAAAAATATCTTACTTTTTTTCTGCTCATCAAGACGCTAAGCAGGTGATATTTCATTTCACTTGTATTATGTTCTCTACTGGCTTTGATAATGACAGTTATTGAACGTGAAAGTTGTTTTGGATTCTACGAAAAGAGTTTTTATAGTGACATAAGTCTCCATTGTTACCATCAGATGTTACTTTAAAAAAAATATTCTTTTTTATAAACTAAATATACTTAATAGACTCGCTGTAAAAATAACTCTCTAATTAAGATTTTGAAAATCTTTTAATTTTTAAAGGCGGTTTCTGTATAAAAACTTCAATTTAAAAATACAGTGTTTTAATTTAAGATGCTTGATGTTAAATGTCGACACTTTTGGTAAATTTAATACACTTTCAAGTTCGTTTTAATGGACGATTTTTTTCACAGTGATTATGAAATTAAACTCATCGCAAAGTGTAAAACGTTGTTAGGAGAATAAAATTAGAAAAAACTTGATCCTGCGAAGGTGTTTAAACATATTTCAAAGAAATCTTCATCAGGGTACATATCAATGGCATAGATACTGTGAGCTAGTTATCAAATTGATTCTTATGAAACTATTCAATATTCGCAGTTTATGAAGATGCCATAAAATTTAATTGCAACGTAACATTATATAGCTGATTGAACGAAATCCTTCCGATACTGATGTCCTTGTATACCAGAGCCGTGCAGAAACTTTTCAATTAATTAATAAAGCTTCTGAATTATGACTTCAAGTCTATTTCAACGTTGAATTTCAACCATTTTTGTAATAAATTGTTTGCAGTTAAATAATTAATTTGAAAAATAAATTTTTACACGAGTTATTAAAAGTAGGTTTCGCTCGATAAACAGAGGAAATGGGATTTTATTCAGGAAAAAAAATCAGGAATACAATGTTTCGCTTCGATATTGCTGCTTTCAACAAATTAAAATTTTCTGCACGTGAGCAGATTTTTTTTGTAATTTTAATCCTCCAAAAAAACATTTATAAACTGCAGTCAAATAAACGCCGGAAATTAATTATTTCATCGCAGTTTTGGCTAAAAAAATCGTTTATATACAAAATATAATTTAAGAAAAAAAATCAAGAAAAAAAATTAAAAAATGAATAGAGTGTCCTTCCTTATTGATAAAATTTATATTGCTGCACGCGAGCTGATTTTTTTTTGCTATGATACCGTTTAATAAATAATATTATTTTAATTAAAAAATGTTGCAATATTATAACGCCAGTATTTCAAGGGTTAAGAAAAATTCACCTTGACGCATTTTCCTAATCTCATACCTTTTGTGTCTTGTGCCTTTCCATAATCAAAAGTAATTATAACCCCAAACCGCATAATTAAAACACATTTCATCAGAATACATTTCGCATAATCTCACATACACAATTCCTTCCATTGTACATATTTAACCGCGGAGCATTAATTTTTCATCTAGAAAACAAAAAATCGTTACCAAAAAATGATTTGTGATTGTCAGTGCACGCAACATGTGTGCCACACCTGGAAAGTGGTCCGTCGTTTAATCAACGTTCAATCAAAATTAAATTTCAGCGTAGCAATTAAAAGAGTCTAATAATTTGCTCTCGCAGTAGTATAAATCATATGATAATTATGCTCGTTTCAGTCACGTCGCCCACGCAGCTCACAATCTGGTATCATTAGTATCAAGATGGTACCTACAAAAAATCGAGTCACGCGATCGACAGATCTCTCCGCTGCATCTCGATATCAACCATAAATATGTATCTTTGAAAAAAAAAAAAAAAAAATTATTTTCTTTTCCACCGATTATGAAATGCGAGAAAGGATGGAAGTTGTCGTTTTAGATCCGCGCCCACGTGTGCACGAAACGACATTCCGGCTAAAACTTCGCACGAAGGCTCCACGTCAGGTGCGATTCATTAACAGGAACTCCCCGGCGGATCAACGTCCTGCTCATTCGCAAAGAGAGCCACGGACTCGAAAACACGTTTCCCTTTTCCACGTACGCCTCTTTCGTTCGTAAAAGCGAGCGGATCCAGTTCGTTTTCGCGTTTCGCTCGTCTATTTATGGCCACGGCCGATCGATCCCCGATTGCAAATCGACGATCGTTAACGCGAATGAATTAATACTTCTGCTAATTGATCCAATTACCGCCGTTCCAAGATTGCTGGGAAAAAACACAAGGGGTTAATATCTCGCCGGGAGTGCATTATCGTTAACCTCACCCGTACGTCCACATATTATTTTTAACGAGCAGCCATACGATTCCGCAATTTGTCGAAAATTTACATCGAGTAAATTTCGGTCATATATCGACTTGTTATCTATCCGCGGCTATTTCGTTTCCCATTAACTCCAGGCCTTTCCATTTTTTATGTACTCCTCGCGTGGTAATTACCGTATGTGGCAGTCCATTGACTGTTCATTCGAGCCAATCGCCAGCAGCCGATTAATAAACATTTACGAATTACTTTCACAAAGTAAACATCATGAGCTGATAACAAGTTTACATTAAACGTTACTCTTCAGCCAAAATGTTTGTCGCAATGCTCATGAATGATACAATAAAAAAGTATGCAACGTTGCGCATCACTTGCAAAAAAAAATTGCGACGTTTGCAAAAATTTGCAAAAAATAAAAATTGTCTTTTCCAGCCATCTGAAACCCGTTTGCATGAATTGAACATTAGTTATTTAGATTATTGGTTGATTTATCAACACCTCCTGGCGTAAATCAACATTTAAAAATTTTTTGAAGGGTACGATTGATTGATCATCCGGATTTTCTCTCAGATCATTAAGGAAGTGCAATCATCAGCGACGCATTCTTACAAGTGGTTTTGCATGGGGATGCAAACATAATTTATGAATTATACGTCCACGCGTCTGACATTCCTGCCACATACTACTCCGGCGCAGTTGTTCCAAGTCGTGTCGAAGCATGCGTGCATGGAAAATTAAAAAATGAGAGATTGACTTTAAGACTCTGCGCCGGGTTGTGCTATCAGCCTGTGCATTGTGTGGTCGAGAGGTGAGAAACGCCCGCGAGGCGCATCTCCCGATGGAAATACTTCGATAACATTGTTTCCGCATTTTTTTTGCTTTTCAAACTTTAGTCTCATTATGGTAAGGCGAGTATTAACATAACGTTCGAGATTGTCGCGAAAGTCTCGAATGTGCCGCGGAGAGATGCGTAATCGGCGGATGCTTTTACCATTTATACAAGGCGAATAAAGTCGGGGAACACATAATTTTCCTCCCGAGCATCGCATATTAGAAGAAATCAATTCAACGATTTTCCTGATACCGAAAAACATTTTGTCTCGGTTTATGGCAGTTGTTTTTCATGGTAATGTCTTTGTTCATGTAGACTCCGCGTCTTGAAGTTTATATTAAAGTGAGAGAAACATTTCGATTCTATAATTTATTAATAGCTGCGTTATCTTCAGGAATTGATTGAAAAGAAAAATCGAAAAAAAGAAAACTAGACTATAAGGTTGCACAACGGCATGCACCTATCTCTGATTAAGATTAAAACGTATATAAGCAAAATTGCGCATATCAAATTGTGTCGCAGCCTGATCGTGGGTAAATGTTTTGCATATTAAAAAATTTCAAATGCAAATACGAGTACACGTTTTGGTTAGCGACTTTTTAAATCGGTTGCCGGGAAACCGACGACAAAAATTCGAGAAACGTCACGAAAAAATTTTCATTAAAAACCAAAATTGCGTCGAATTTTTTGTTCCACGATAACGTGTTTTATAACTTTAATGAAATTATAAAATTAGTTAGAAGCCAATTATTCGAAAAATCGCACGATTGAATTTTTCGAATCTGGGGAAATGAAATTTTCATACCATCTTTGGCAAGTTGATTACACGAATTCAGCGGATGGAATTTACTTGTTTCCAGATTTTGTAATAAAAAAATGAAGCAAACGATCCGAGGCGAGCTATGTTTTCTTACAATATCCCATTAACTTTCGAAACAATTTTCGCGGAATTCCCTTCGTTCACTTTCAACCCCAACCGATCAGGAATACAAACGCGGGATATTCAAACGGAGAAGTTAATCTCGGAGCGGAATAACCGTCGATACAAACAAACGATCTAATTGTTCGCAAAAAGCCAATGGCATTGTTTTCAGTAATCTTTCGAGCCAAATGCGAGGTCACTCCCAGAAGCAGACAATGGCAAAAGAAAATTAGCGCGCTAATATAATCACTTAAAATCAATTACCAGCGTTGTTGTATTTTGCCGCAATCAAACTAATGAAAATCTTTTTTCATCTCTGTTTCAGGAACGGACGACCGTCTCGTTGATTTTTCGACTGATTTATGTGATATCATTATTCAGCGACGTTTTGTCCGAACCAAGTAAGTTCAATCAAATCCTCATACAGAAAATAAACCATCCATTTAAATGTTCCAAAACCACTCTAAAAAATTAAAAACTTTTTTATTTCAGTTTTCATTCAAAGTAATTCTTGATCTGAGAACTTTTATCTTTCGTTGAAGAAATTTATTCTTGCCTCAACTGTCTCGATACGACGAACAGTAAAAAACGTGAATACTCCATTTTTCGAAGTTGTAATTCTTGTTCTCAGTTCAAATTATATTTCTATTTGAATTTCAACATATTTAATTTAGTCAAGAATTTTTCATTTATCTTCGAATTAAGAGAGGAACGGAAACTGTTTTCATTAAAAGTTTCATCAAACATTTTTAATTTGAAAAAAAAAAAAAAGTTTTATCAAAACGTGTCTGATCATATTTAACTTTGTAATTACTGTAAAAAAATGAAATCTGAAATCAATATGATTTTTGGCCTACTGTTTAAGAACATTTTAACATCTTACCTCGCGCATCTGAATTGATAATGATGGATTGACATGTGGTACATAAACCAATATAAAGCATGCTACTTAAATACTTGATAAAAACATTAAAACAATTTTTAGTTTAATGAAAATCATTTTTATGTAAGTTGTTTCAAAATTTTACAAAATTTCTAAACTTAAAAACTTTTTTTTCGATTTTCCAAATTCCGAGATTTCAATTTAATCCACGTCAAAATTTATATTTCGTTTACAGCAAAGATCTAAAATGAAATTAAATCATTTCAAATTCAGTTTAATAAATCAAACATACAACAGATCTTAAAATTAAGTTGTTTTCTTAAGTATACACAAAGTTTCAGAAAAAATTTGGTTTCAGATACAAAGTTTCTCAATTTCAGACGTCTACCAGAGGAGATGCAGTGAAACTTTATGCAAATATTTATTCAAAAAATTCAAAATTCTTTTTACAACTGTCTAACCAACTCATGGTATCAGAAGAAATCCGGGCCCTAGACGTCACACAAATTTTTGTAGCAGGACATAGTTTACACATTTAATTTGGACACATTACATGACGTCAAATTAGCTAAAATACTTTTTCTTGTTTTTTAAATAGTTTTTCATTAAAAATCATGTATGATTATGTTATAATCTTGTGTCTGCAAACTTTTGTTCAATATATTTCCAGGCATGAAACTTTTTTTTCCAGGTTTACTGCGTTTTTTAGAATATACTATTTTCATTTTCACATTCTCAAATTCTCAAATGCGAATTTGGTGTTGCAATTTCGGTGCGACAATTGCGGACTGATTGATCATATTGTTTCGCTAATTTTCCATCGCCAGCGAATTTTGCGTCGGTGATTTAGAGGTCTTTGCGCAACACCGTTACACATTATGTGGCCGAACAAACAAATGGGAACGAGCCAGGTGAGAAATCTGGCGGAGCTCAGTGCAATATCAACCTGTCCATATCATTAGGCCGCGGCTATCGTGGGAAATGGCCGCGCGAGTTTACAAATCTGCTTTCGTTTTCAGTTCGGTTTCACGTATCGCGCGGGCGCATTTGGAGAAAATCGTTAGATCTTTATCGAGACCATCGACAACACAATAAAATGCTGTAACCAGGGGCTTTCGCAAAATGTTTATTACCTGTTTCTCGTGACGAATATTTCACTATCGAAAACCGATGACAGCGAGCCGCACTGTAATTAAGATGTAATGAGATTTTATGCTTATCGACCGATCGTTTATTTTCTCTTAGGCTCAGGTTACATCTGAATGGGCAGATTTGCCCAGCCGGAGATTTACTAGATCATTACATGTTCCCGATGACTTTTTTTAGTTAAACATTTTTGATTATTTCATTGTCTTGTCCTGGTTGAAATTTTTCAATGTCTTCGTTTTGCTGACAGGTTTTAGGCTTGTATGATCAACCGGGGGAAAAAAACCTGAACTTTCATCATGAAGACATTAGATAATTTCAACATGTTATTCCTGGTAATGTAATTTCGTCCACATAACTCAATTAATCGCACAGTTTCCATTTAATCTGTGCTTATAATTCCATGAATGAGGACTGATGCTGATTAAAGGCACGGTTTATTGGCCATTTTAGCTTTTACGCAACGCCATTCGGTTTCCCCTTGAAATACAAAGTTCACGTTTTGTTTTCGTATACGCGCGCAATTATACACCGCAGCGCAATTGTATCAGCCTTTGGTGTAGACGAAACATTGTGTTTTCAAATTGGCAACCTCTGGGAATTCGTGCCACAGTTTTCTCGTGTGCGAAATAAAGGTTGGTCGCGGGGCATAATGAACCGTGTACGATTGACCTTACAAAATCGACAAGAGAACGGCCTGTAATCCGTGCATTCAAGAACGATACGTGTGTTCGTCACCTCTACTGTACTTTCTAATGCGGCTCCTAAGACACTTTCTAAGACCCAGTGTCATTATTTCGTACAACTACCCTGCACGGGAATAAATCTGCATTGCGACGAAGTTTAAAAAGTGAACCAAAAAACTGCAAAAATCGCGTCGTAATACATGTAATGAATCTTATTTTAATAGATTATTAATCTTTAAGGATATAATCTTTACACTGTAAAAAGTTATTTTTGCAGGCACGTTTTCCAGCCAATCCTGGAAAATAGAAGGTTTACTTTAACAATTTTGCAGATTTGTTAAAGTGCAACTTTAATTAATGGGCTATTAATATAATACTTTCCATAATGTGTAATAATAATAACAATTAGAAAATACTTAATTTTCTAATTATTATTAAGTTTAACGAAAATTCATTGTTGTTATGGAATAAATTAAAAAATTGACACTGTGCAGAGTTCATAACACTTATATGAATAATTTTTCTCAGTGAGATATATACACAAAAAAAAAGGAATTGCACTTACAAGTTGAGCACGTGAAATTCCCTTGCATATTTTAAGTAAAATTTCACCTAAATGTAAAGGAATTTTACTTACAACAAAAATTCCTTGCGTATAGTAAAGCTCGACATGCAGCGCACGGTGAATGCACTTGCGATCGCGGAAATTTTTCTTGCCCTGTGTGTGAGTATTTTTTTCTATAATTTTCAAGTAAAATTTACTCAAATTACAAACAAAAAATTAAATTTTTGTTAATTAAATTGAAATAAATTTTTCCATGATTTAAGGAGACTTATTTCAGTAGACCCCGGTTTTTTTCATTTTATTTTTTAGGATCCCCTAAGTACGAAAAATAGCATTCCAAAGGTGAAAATAATTTGAAAATAATTTTGTTTTCGCTCTAACTATAAGTTAATTATTTACGGATTGCTCATATGTTTCATTGTAAGAATTAAAACACCTTGAGAGAATGTTTACGATGTAAATATCGTAATTTAAAATATTAACGGAGTCACCATTTATAACAAAAATGAAAAAATTTCCAACGTAAAATGTCAAAGTATAAAAATTAATATCTGAAATGTTTAAAATGTAATATATTTTGTGTAGTCAATATCATAATGTTGTAATGACTGAACTTTGAGATTATATGTTTCAAAATTTAATATGTCAAATCAGATATCTTAAAATTTAAGATTTAAAAGAAAATAGAAGGAATAAAATATTTCAATATACTTTGTGTTTGTATTTTTTATTAGTATTATACATCATTTTTAGTGAATTCTTTAGTATGGCACTTTTTTATTATGAAAATATAGTAATATCCTACGCAATGAATCCCAAATTGTTTTCTTTTTGTATCGAGAAAATCAGTTTTTCGCTCATTTTCTCCTTGAAATATCAATAAAATTGGATTTTTATGTAGCCTATGTTACTTCTCTGAGTTCGAGGAGAATCGCCTTCTATGCCACTAAATTTTTATTTCATCGGTTAGATTTCTACTGAAAGAATTGAACTTCAAATATTAATGTTAAATTCTTTTATTAGTTTTCTTTTCATTTAATTACTATAAAAATTACCGTATATCACGGTATAATGAAATTAAAAGGGATTAAAAATTACTATCCATATCTTTTAGAATTTACTACACTTTAAACGTAAAAATTCAAGGCTCATGCTTTTCGCTCTTATATGGATTCGGGTCCAGTAGATTTCCGGTATCAGCACAACAAAATTGGCAAGAAATAAGCAATATTTGACATGTAATCTGACATCCAATGTCAGATGTTTGAATTGATAGATTTTCTGATTTTAAAATATCGTGAAAGACTTTGAAGACAATTTTCATCCATTAGAATGCAATCACTAAATTCAATTGAATGTTAACTAATAACTAAATCGCTGCTCAAATGAAAAATTTATAAATCATAAATATAAAAAATGTTGTACAAAATTATTTAGGGTAAATGAACCAATGAATGGCCAAAGGAAAATCGTCATTGAAAATCGAAATAACTTTATGTGAGATGAACAAATAATTGGAGACAATTTTTTTTCATTATCTTTAGGCATTAAGTTTTGAAACTATCACGTTGAAATTTCGAATTGATAAATAAATTTATTTATTTATATATATTTATTTTGTGAAAAATGTGAAATTTCACCAGTAAATGGCCAGGGCTCCAGTAAATGTCCATGAATGCCCCAGTGAATGGCCACTTGAAAAATGTTAAAT
>JAPYZS010000886.1:0-27362 GCA_030522925.1 Trissolcus japonicus
GAAGATGTGTTTAACCAAGTCATAAGTTATGGGTTCATTGAGACAATGCGACAGGTATATTCCACAAACATTACCACTAATAGTTGTTGTGGAGAACTCCAATGCTTACACAATAATGAATCAAGTCGACGTTCAAGATCGAAAACTCATTTATCTTTTCGTTTCAAGCCTTCCAGTGCCAGGTAAACCGAAATAGCCAGACGGTAATAAAATCATCATAATTAGTAAATATCCGTTCCCAACAGTATACAGCAGATTATGAATATTTAATATACAACATTGTATTATTGGTTAAACAAACAAAAGCATCTTGGGCCCAGCCAAAATACATTTTTCCAATACAGCAATCAGCCTCCTTTGAATCTACTGCACAAGATCATTATTCTATCAACCATGCCGGGTAACTAATAATAAATCTTTTAACTGCACAACTTATACTTTCCAATGCATCTAATCCCTTTACAAATGTCGTGCACGCTTCGAAACTTTAATTTACGCAGATACATGAGTGATTAGTAATGTTTTGGGTCAACCAAAAAATTAACAGTTCATAATTATCTCGTGGACACAAATAAACTTTTCACAATTAAACGTCACGATAAAATAACATTAATAAAAAGATATATTACGCTAAAACATTTTAATATACGAAACATTACTTTTCATGAAACAATCTTAGCTTTGAAAAAAAATAAAAACAATTTAAAATAATAAAATAATGTGGGATACAAAGATAATAAAAAATCCAATTGAACATTTTTTTAATTTAATTTTCATTGAAAAACATGTATGTGGGCGCGAACAATTTAGTACATCAGTACAGATATGAGTACATTCAAATTAATGTAAAAATTGTCAAGATCGAGATTATAATAACTAATCGATGTTAAATACAATAAAATTAAAAAAAAAGCAAAAAGCTAGCAAAACTCTGATTTTCTTTTCAAGTATTTTATTTTGAACTACTTGATTTGATGATACGAACAAGATTTGTTTTTACCAGTCTTAACTCAGTTTCAAAAGAATCATTAATCATTTTGACGATTCGTGAATTTGTGTTGCACGAAACTACTGCTGTCCCTCTCGGTCCCTCTATGTTCGCAAAATCGTACGTATTTTCGCAAATGGCACTAGTATCGAAGAACCTTGAAATCTGTAAAGATATTTGATAAATTGATTGACTTGAAAATGAGAAAAATATGACAAAACTTGAATACTGAATTTTTTTATCGTTGAGTTGCGCGCTCTCTAAATTTAAATCAGCGGACTTCACTGAGTTTCGGCGACTATTTGCTGAATTTCAGCGAAAAGAATACCACTGAGAAAATCAGTGATATTAAAAGTAACCCTAGTAAAAAGGATCATACATTGTCCATACATAAAACATATATTGACAATATATTATTTCAGAAATCATATATTGACAATATATTGACCAAAAATTGACCATACATTGCCAATATAAAACAATATATTGATAGTATTTTGAAATTGCTAATATATTGGCAATACATAGTCCATATATGAAAAATATGCAAACATATATGTTACTAGGGTAAAAGATTTGAATAATAATAACTTTGAAAACATGGATATAAAAAGTGGATAAGATAAAATATTTATCACAAAATAAAAGTGAAAAAAGTTGTACATTAATAAATTATAAATAAACAAGCGAATAGATATTTATCAAAAAAGTAGTTTTTTTTATTTATAATAATCAATATAATTGTATCATTTATTTTTAAATACGTTGAATCCATAATATCCCATCATTATTTCTTTAATATTTTTCACTTACTGCACCAATCCTTCTTTGGTTTGTTGGGTTTCCCATTTTTATGCCAATATCAATTTTTAAAAAGTTTTGTTTTTGCATATGGATAATCTGTCGGACCACTTTTTCCCTAATAACCACCGTTTATGTAAATGGTTTACATAAAATTTGAGTAAATGTAACTCCTCATCGTGCTGCATTATTTACATAAATTGTTTACATCGAACAATTTAGTGTCAAAAATAATAAACGAATTAAAAACCAATTTTTGGTTTTTCAAAACTTAGAAAATTCAAAAAATTTTGCTGCTTGTATAAAATTTATGTAAATAATGCAGGATAATGCGGATTTGCATACATTTTTGTTGTATAGCATTTATGTAAAGTTTACACAAAATTTACATAAATCTGGCTATTAGGGTTGATTCATGTCGCGTTTGCGCTCTAGGCATTTTCGAAGTTAGAGAAAATAATGTTCAGGGATCAACTGTGATCAGTCCGAAGTTTCGTCGTAGACAGAAATTTGACCAAAGCTCGAATTATGGAAAAACTGCCCAAAAACTCTTGTTTATGTAATATTTACTTTTCCTTAGAACTGTCAAAATACAAGGAAAACCTCGTCATAATTCGTCGACACTTGATAAAGATCTAAAAAAATAAAAACTCGACAAAATTATCGTTTCAATGCATTTCATTCGAGTATTTTTTGTTTCAAAGATTTGGTTTAGTATAATGAACTCTAATCCCACAGAATAAACATACCCAGTGGACCGTCTACATTGACGGTCTGACTACATGAAAAATACGAAGGATTAAAAATTATCAGCTTAAGGAAAATAAACAGAAAATAAACAAACAAAAAAACAGAAATTAGACAAACAAATAAATAAAGAAACAGAAATTAAACAAACCGAAAATAAACAAACGAGTAAATATACCAACAGAGATTTAACAAACAGAAAATAAACATACAATCAAATACATAAACAAACAGAATACAATTTTAATTTCTGTTTGTTTCTTCATTTGTTTGTCTAATTTCAGCACGTGTATTTATTTATTTGTTTATTTCCTGTTTGATTATTCAGTTGAAATCATTTCATCTACTCTCACACAATTCACCCAATTGCTCCATGTTTTATTCGATGATAAAGCGACTTTTTAGTTTGCGTTCACGATTCTTTCATTCACGCGTTCGATGTTGGTCATAATTATTATTTGAATATAGAGTGACTGCACCAGTATTTGACCGGGCACTAGTAAATGACCATTGTATTGGAGTGACAAAGATCGACAATACATTTTGAATGGGCGGTCATTTACTGGTACCGGTCGTTCATTGGTACATTTACCCTACTACCTGGGAAGTTGTTGCAGGTTTTATCACGCTTTTGTGTATGTTTTCCTAAAAAAAAGTATACAAAAGTATATGTATCTTTTTTATTCTTCATTTTGAATAATTCTGGTTTAAAAATTCTTGTTTTTAATTTACCATCTATTTATTATTACATATATATTTTGGAGAGATTCCCCCCTGATCCAACACTTTTACACGACAAAAATCCATTTGCGAAAAAAAAAAAAAAATGAAACCGCACAATAAAAATGCCTTTTAAAATTTACTTTTAAAATCTCGCGGGTTCCAGTAGTACTCATTTTATAGAAAAAATCATATTTAATATTTAGAGGTTCTCTCTTTTATTAGTCAGTGCCATCTATGAGCTGTTATGAAACTAATTTTGTCGACTTCCCTGTCTGGACACTTTGGCTCATCTGGTTTTCGCGGCTTTAATTGGATTTTAAAAAGATAACACTGCATTGTTGAGATTTGTTTTTGTTTTTCGGTGCATTTCAAAGAGAAAAAGATGTGAATGGTCAAATAAAAGAAAAATAAAATTGCCAGAAAACCAATAGTCTTTTATTTTTTAATCAAAGTCAGCCGTATCAAATGTTCGTGAAAAAAAATTATAATTGTGCCGCTTTTATTAATTTGATCAAAAAGAATGAGAAAATTTTGGAAAACAAAAAGAGAGCGATGTAGTTTCAATATAATATAAAATAAAATATCCGCATACATTTTGTAGAATTGTTTTATTTTTTTAACTGAATATTATTCATTGATTCAGTTATTAAATCATTTAATAATTTAATTCATTTTTTAATAAATAATATAAATAATTTAATTCATTCATTAAAAGTAAATTCGATTATCATATATTTTATGTTAAAACGAAAATTCTGATCCAAAATATATTTATATATTCTCTCTATCTAGTAATAATTATTCATTGAACTAATTTCAAAAGCAGTCCAATTTTCGTTTAAAAATTTTGGAAGTCCCCGAAATATACGGCACTTAATCCGCCCCTGAGCTTGATTGCTGTGACTGAAGGTCCAGCGGTATCGTACCACGTAGTCTTTGGTAGTCTTCCGACTCCTGCCGCAGCCGACAAACGTACGTACATGCTATAACCAAACAAAAATAAAAAACTAGCTTTTTCATTTATGCTTTCTAATTTTTTTTCTCGTCGAAGCTTTTAACACTATTTTTTATCGTTCAGTTTTTTCTCTTCGTGATATTTTTAATTTTTACATTCCTTGTTATTGTGCTCGGCTAGTTTAGTTTCTTTATTTTTGCGCTCTCTCATTGGTCATTGACGTTGCGTGACTTCTTCTAAGATAATTGAACGGGATATGTGTAAAGGTGCATCCAAATATTTCGTAAAGTAAACATTTGCGGGTTGCAATCGATTAGATCCGAGCCTTTATTTCATAAAATAAATCTTTTTAATTAATATATTAATGTATTATTATTATAATATTATTATTATAATTTTATTATTAAGACCATACATTTTTTTTGTCAAATATAGTGAATATCAATTTATTTTTTAGTTTTATGTATGACCACTTTAGTTATTTTAAGATAATTGAACTAAAATTAAAGTTCATTACTCATATTAATAAATAATGATTAATTTTAAAAGAAACTCGGGAGATGGTTTTCATTTTAACTGGTTATATATAGTTTAAAATATTAATGAATTTTTGTGTATTTTCAGAGTCGAGTTTAGGAATTGATACTATTGTACCTTGACTGGTCAAGCCAAGTGAATTACATTGCACAATGTCTCTTGACGAGGTAAGAACATTTAAATTTTATAAATGCAAAAAGTTGTTAATTACATGCGCCGGACTTTGTCTTTTCTGTTGTGATGACTCGTCGGTTCGATTGATATCAGCAAGTTTGATTTATTAATGCTATCGAAAATTGAATCCGAATGTCATAAAAAAAAATAATTTTTTAAGATTAATCAAATTAATAATGTAACTTTTTATTAATTAATATTAATATACTTTTAGGAATTTAACCAAGCCGCTGAAGATGTGAAAAACTTGAAGGAGATGCCATCGAATGAAGACCTTTTGGAGTTGTATGCCTTATTCAAACAGGGCACAGTCGGTGACTGCAACACAAGTGTGTATTTTCACTAATGCATATTAGTATAATTGAGATAGAAAGTAGACACTCGTCTGGAAAGTATTTTACAACTGAGAAAAAACCCAGCGCTACAATTGATATTGAATTCTTTTTTCCAATATTTTCTTCGGTTAACTATTCGTTAGTAACAATGTAATAATAATAACGAACAAAAATTATATCACCTAATGACATTGACTGACGTCAAACTCGTTTATCTAAATGCTTTACAAACAAAATCCAACATTAAAAAAAAAAGTAATTAACTTTTGAAACTTGGAAAGTTTTTTTTTCATAACACGTGCTGTGAAACTGCGACCAATTTTCCACACTTGTACAACAATATACTATTAATTGATGAAGTTAATTAAAAAAAAATTTAACTTCACAGGTCGACCAGGCATGTTAGACTTCAAAGGCAAAGCAAAATGGGACGCCTGGGATAGCAAAAAGGGAATGAGCCAGGAAGAAGCGAAGAAATTGTATATCCAAAAAGTCCGGACACTTATCGAATCTATTGGAACAAAATAAACCATGTTCTTCATACATCGATCGGTACATGTATCCTGCACCGGGGTGCACTGCGTCAATCGCCATTCTTCCGGGTATTGTAACTCCGCACAAATTCGGTTTTCAAGTTTGTAACCCTTCGAGGTTTGATCGATGTGACAATTAGCTTATTTACACACACAGCCTCAAAGTTCGCCAGAAAAAAATGTCGGATTACACATTTTTATATACACATGTATTATTATTCCTGTTCTTTGTTATATGATTTAAAATAAAGATCAAAAAATTACCAATCACTTCAATTTCCTCCTTACAATATCCAAAGCGTATTTTAATCTCAAACGATCACAATGTTTCAAATCCGGATTTCATCAGTTCTACATATAAGTCATACATATAAGCATGATTTTATTATTCATTTATTCTTATTAGAGTTTTAGTTTCAATTGCAAAAAAATTCACCACTTAGACTTATTCACGTTGATTTAAACACAAAAGTGAATAGTTAAAACACAATTTGATGTTCGATACAGGCTATAATTTTGATTTGGAACAAAAACAGCTCTGCACTTGCTTTATATAATCTTGTGAAACATTCATTTAATGATAACTTATAAACTCGAGTCAGCCATTCAGTTTTAAATTTTTTAACTCGAAACAACTCATCGATCTAATAGAAGAAGAATTTAAGATTACATTAATTCTATGATAATAATAACTCCAGTAAAAATGTATACATGGATGCCTTGTATGTGTCACGCATGGACCTAAATGTATATCTTAAATGAACCATACATTTATAAATATGTCCCATTTATGTCATTTATGATCCAGTCATGAAGCGCAAAAGACAAACTTTTACTTGGATTTTAGTTTAACTTTTCATTTGCATACAAAATGAGGACCTGATTTCAACAACTGACCGAACGAACGATCGACAATCAAAGTCTCGTGAAACATTCTCAAGTTCACTCGCAAGACGTCTTAAGCTCTAGCCAATGAAGGATGATGACAGATTAAAACTAATTTTTCGGTGTGTCGTAATAGTACTGTATTTGTTGTAAGCTTAACACTGCATCATTATATACACATACGTTATCATATCATACTAATATTAAGAAAAATGAAACTATGTTGATTCCCTTGACCGTTTCTCTTCAACTTTGCAATGGACAACCCAAATTAAATTTTGTCTACGTCATTTTCGTACTTCGAATAATTTGGGTCAATTTCCTAATCAACAAGTTTGATTAAACTCTAATTTAAAAAACACTCTTCAAATAAACCTTTCGATGTTCATTCCAGAGAAGACAAATTCGCAAGAAATGCAACTTACATTGCATACAAATGACGATTACATTTTTGCAATATAAACTAAAGGAACGTTAATAAAAGATGTACTCGTAATTTAATTACATTTCAAGACTTATTATTAATAGACGAAGCGTAATTTTATTGGTAATTTTATTTTTTTTTTCAATTTAAGTGTCCAAGTGAATCGACCGTTGTCTCAAATTTGTTTACAGTGTACAAAACAAACCTTACAAAGATACGATTTTTACATCTCTGATTTGTTTTGTTCGTTGTTAAGTTACACTGCAACGAACAAATCAAAATAACATAATTTCATTTTTACATGTTTAGTATGATATAATTCTCAATTTTTACGCACACATCATTCAAACGCGTTCTCAAGGAGCGTTTTGAAAAGAGGCGATGCCAAGAATAATTTTGGTTAATAATAATTACTTAATAAAAGAAATGATAATCAAAAAGATTCAGGGAAGAAGTATAAAAACCAAATATAATCAGTAGTACATAGAAAGACAAATCGCCAGAAATTTTCTAACCGAACTTCTTCCCTCCTGTTCGACCTCAATTCGTGTCAATCGACTAATTTTCATGAACAGAAAATAAATCAAGTCTATTGAACCGCTGCATTGCAGCAAAATAGTCGCACCGTGTACAAGCGTCAGATTGATCAATTTTTTTTTCTTTTTTCTTTCAATTATCCTAAATTGTTCCTAAGTTTGGAATCGTCGCAAACTCAACTGCGTTCAGTCGCGCGATCCTTGCTCGCACACGCTACTTGAAGTCACAGAGAAAATTATTTCATCAATTCGCCTCGGATGTCCGTTAAACAATTTGCGCTCATCGTGCAACAGAAACGTTAATAGCAGTGAAATCTTGCCCTTTCTGTTAATCGTCGCGCCCTTCTTGCTCGCAATTACAGAGATCTCGTAAACAAAAATGCTCGAAAAGAAAAGAAAAAACAGTGAGAGGAAAACGAGCTCGTCTAACGTAACGTCTACCATTCCCATCTGTCCTTTTCTTTATTTAGAAAAATGAAGCGCATCTTGATGAAGTCATTTTATTTCAGCGGATTAAAAAAAATTTTGGAACATTACGTTAGAGCCAGAGCTTGGATTGAATGACAATGAATAGTTGATGAGTGGCGTTACTTTCTCTTGGTCTTATCGTGTTTAGCTAAGGGTGGATGGTGATGGTGGTGGTGGTGGGACTTGGTCTTCGCTTTAGATCCATGAACCGCGTCGCTGCTTCTGTCGCTTAACTGACTGCGGCTTGTCGATGCTTCGTTGGACCTGACGGAACAAACAAACCGACCAACTGTATAACGCAACTGTAAATCTTTTAGATTGTTCAAAAACATGCGCAAACAACAAAAGCACACGTCGCGCCACTCGGCCTTCTCGCACTCGTTTACAAAGCTTCTTGTAATGAACGTACAAAAAAACAAAAAAGAAGGATGCTCGTACAATAGATAGAATAGAGAGAGTGATGTTATGATGGAAGATGCGCAAAAGTTTTCGTGGCGTTGTTGCTCTCGGTTTGCCCGATTAAAGCTTGGATTCTTGTTAGAAGAGACGAATACAAGTTTAACTGTACATTATCGATTGAGGCACTCCGTTCACTGTCTTTGACTTCAGGACATCATTCTCGTACGACATTATGGTTTCCTTCCCATTTTCATATACTCTGAAACAAACATAATCAATTACTATCATTGTAACAAGTTGTAAAATCAAACCTTTATCAATGATTTCTTACTTTTGTGTGGTAATTTTCTTTCCATTAATGAACCTTGTAGAAGTACTGGTCCTTTTCGTGTTGCAATTAACTACTCCACCGTTTCCCCCCACTAAATTAACTGAGCTGAATGATATGTTGGAGTTATCTCCACCGAAGAAACCCCCGAATGGTGATCCAAACCCGAGACCAAACGTGGAGAACAAAGAAGAAGGAACTATGTTTATGTGGTCTCTGTTAGATCTATGACCAAAACCTGCAAAAGATGTTCAATAAAAATCTCAAATTTGAAACCTCAACAACTTTAACATCTTTAACATTAATTTCTTGTATACCAAACAAATCTTCAAAAGGTGAGCCGCCAAAGAATTCCCTGAAGACATCCTCGGGATCTCTAAACACAAACGGGTTGCCGTAGGCGAAACCAAAGTCATCGTCGTGACGTCGCTTTCCGCCGTTCATCTGAAGTCCTTCCTTGCCATATTGGTCGTAAACCCGTCTTTTGCGATCTGGAAAAGAAAACAAACCACAAAACCTGAGTCAGACCAATCAACACAACAAATTTCAGTTTCAAACCAAATATTTCCCAATGTCATTAATAAATTATTCTCGTCAAATCCAGTAAGCTTGCACTAGTCTGTTAGTGTGGCTAAAAAAACTGCTGTCAGTCGAAAAAGAAGACTCAATTTGTTAAAAAAAATGATTAAAAAAATTGTTAAAAAAAATTTGGGTGATTCGGATGACGGTTAAAGTTCAACGGGACGAAGTTGTTAAAACAATGTAAAAAAATGAACAATTCTCAGCAACATGATAAAGATTATGGTTTTGACAATGAAAAATAAGCAATCGAATTGAAAATTTCATCTGAATCGGGGTAACTTGAAGGCTCGTGAAAAACCTATATTGGTACCAAAATATCGATGAAAAGGAGACTCAAAGAAACTCCGGAAGGCGAATCCACGGCTGGGTCTCGAAGACGCTCTCTGATGCAATCGTTGATCGTAGATTCGTCTTTTTGTATCTGCGTGTGTTCCGGGAACAAACATATCTTCGTTTGGTTTTCGCATTCAAATGCCAATTGTTGCTTTTACAACTCATGTTTTTTCATAATAATTCGGATTAACGTATCGCATCACAGCTCGCGTTTCTGCATACCTTTTTTAAGCGTCACTCAAGTTTCATAACGCTTCACAAATTCATTTGTTCTTGCTTTTTTTTTAATGGTAAGAAAACAATAATAATTCAAAGAAAACGTTACTCACATCTCAATTAAATTACAAAAATAAAATTACACAACTCATTATTTTGAATATTAATTTGTAGTATATTGGCGTGATCACTGTCGGTAGGACAATTAGTCAGCTGGACTAAGTTAAGAATGTAGTGCAAGTTCGTCTTCACTTTAGAGCCTTCCAAGAAGAAATTTATAAATGGCTCCATATATGGTTCATATATGTGTAGACGGATCTGGTCCGTCTATGCCTTATCTTTATATACCGCACGTTTCCATATATGGCATATATATGGTTCCATATATAGCGTAGATACATATAATTATATATGCATAATTGATTTATATATTATCATGATTGCAGTCTGCCGTAGATGCAGCTTAGGTGCAACATAAACGACAAAGTAAATGGAGCATTTATGACAAATATATGGCAGCATAAAAGTACGTTGCAACTACCGTTACTCACCATCGATCAAAACCTCGTAAGCCTCAGAGATCTCTTTGAATTTTTTGTTGGCCTCCTCCGGTTCGTCCGGGTTCTTGTCCGGGTGCCATTTTAGAGCCAATTTTCTGTATCTGTAAGGAACATAAGATATGAAACATGAATCACCGATGGTTATTTATCAATGTCACAATTTGTAATAAACGTTTCGTATCTCGTGTTGTTTATTAAATTGACCAATTTTGATTATTTTTTGACATTTTTATACAGCGAGATTGATGCTCTGTTAGATGTGACTTTTATCTGGCAATGAAAAAGGTCAGCGACCTCTAAACAAGTGCACGCACTGCGAGCGACCATTATTTTCGGACTTTTCTTTTATCCCCGTTTTGTAATCGTTGCACAAAAACACTTTCCTTGTTACGACGTTGTTTATTGATTGCTCCAAAGTTCTCCGCTGAGTCAGTCCATTCAAACCAAATTGCCAATGAATTTCATTCGTCTCGTTCATTCACATTTTAATTTATTCGTTTTATTTGTCATTTCTTTTCAACCCTGCACACACTGGGGTACATCACACCAGCGTGGTACAACGTGAAAACACTCTTTCAAAATTTTAAATCGATTCAAAAATGTACAAGTCATTTTTATAATTAAAATTCTAATTTTGATAATTCGAGTTTTGTTCAATCAAATTTCAACTGTTTTTAATTGTCTATAATAAAAGCCCATAAATAATTACAATCAAATAAATATCAACGATCTGTTTTGCATCAAAAATAAATGTTTCAGAATCAACTTTTTTGACAAAAAAAAAAGGTAATATAAAAAAAGTAAATGTCATAAAAAGAAATTGAATTAATAAATAATAAAGAATACTTACGCTTTTTTAATTTCGGCGCTACTGGCAGTCCGTGAGATTTCGAGTACTTTGTAATAGTCGACCATCGTGTCAGTCTTTGTGGATCCCGGGCGATACTAAGGTAACCACCTGTGCAAACAGAAAACAACCAGTTAAAATGCATGTTGTAGAACAACAAAATATTGGGAGACGATTTGAATTTTCGCGCGCTAATTTGAACATCCAATTGGCACAGCTGACGTTGTGCCGCTCGCAACTCCAAGTTAATCATCTTCTATGAATAATTCTCTCTCGTTTTGACTCGATTGCGTTGATTTTGGATCGTTCAACTATGAAATTTGTATTTTCAGAGGACGCACAACACAAGTTATGATTATTGAATTATTCAGCCGATCGATTGGCCGGGTCGGTTTGCAAAGACACTTGTCCGGATGAAATGAGGTCGAATATTGATTATGAGAGGTTGTACATACGCAATTGTCGTTAACGCTTTTTCCGGATTAGCTGTTTGTCAATGTGACGGACTTTTTTGCAAGGTTATGTCTCAGATTTATCTCTTTGTTTTTTTTATTCTTCATTTGTTGTTCATTCAAAATTGATGTTTTATATTCAATGACAATAATGTTTGTTCAAATGTACAATCGCTTTTTTTATCTGGTCGTAGCTTTTCTAATATACCTCTGTACTATTTTTGCTATTTCAACGAGTGTTTTTAACTTTTCAGACTGATTATTCAAGGTTCCAATTACTCAATTGATAAGGGACCGGAATAATTATGAAAATTGCGTGCGATAAAAGAAATGACTTTCGTACCATTCGGAAATCATTGTAAGAACTCACGCGAAGTCTTCGCTGAGCCTTTTAAAAGTCCCGTTAAACTTGATTCGATTGTTTAATCGATCGTGAAAATTAAAAAAACATCTTTTTCAATTTTGGATGAAACCGTTTGAACATTCAAAAAATTAAATTACAAAATTTTATTGTTTTTTTTTTTCTAAACCGAAAAAAAATCGAAGTAAAATTAATGAGATTAAAAAAAGATGAAAGTCGCGCGAATGATAAAATTGTGGGAAAAAATCGACCGTAGTCCCCCTTTCTAATAACTTTTATTTTCACCGCAGGCAATTAGTTGAATCAATTTGGATCAATACAAACCAATTGAGTCGCGCTTTCTTTACAATTACACATCACATCGCAATATTTTCACTGCCATTTTTGTCAAACATCAGAAATAAATTAAGAAAACAAAACAAGTCAATTTGGAAACTGTATTTGTAATTAAACGATCGCACATGAGTTATTTATGTTTTTTTTGTGACGCTCAAGTTTACAATTGCGTCTGATTTAAAACCATAGTTCAAAGGGGGCCAACACTGAATGAACGACAAATAAAAACACGCGTACGCAAAAGTTGGGATCAACTCGACAACTGAGCCAACGTAGATGCTAAAGTTAGGTTCTCCGCGAGTCAGGAATAGACCGATTCGCGGAGGTGGAGGTCACTTTGTTGTGTCCTGTTCTTGTGACAGACAGTAGAAAGGACCTTTTCATACAAAGTTTGCTTAAATGATTTTCTTGTAATTTCTTGTAATAATCTTCAACAATAAAATTTGAAAATTAAACATTTATATTTTTTATTTACATTTTAATTCGGCTAGAAATCAATTCGAGAGTCGCGAGTTCGATGCCCGGATTATTTTTTAATTTTAATACCTTACCTATTCGACGTCTATTTTACACGAATAAATTTTTAGATTTTGGAAATGATATCACGTTGCGCTTACTCGTGTTTCAATATTTTGTCTCTATTTCTGATGTCTAAATCACAATTGTTAGCTACCACTATATCAAATTCTATGTCACTGACTACATTGCACGTTGAACCTTCTTTTTTTTTTTTTTTTTTTTTTATACATAAAACAACTTTTTAGGAATTTAGGAATTTTCCATGTCCCAATCTCTAATAATAATTCTTAACCGATTTCTAAAATGAAGAATTTATTTGCAGTTTCAACGCGGGATTTTTATCTTGATGGTATATAGATGGAATTTTATTAATTAATTAACCAAGTGAGCGTTTACTCTTGTTGTAAAAAAGATTGGTTAAAAAAAAATGTTTGAGGAAAAAGTTTGAAAAATAAATGGAATTAATCAGTTCGATTATGAAAAACAAAGTAATACATTAATCATTTTTTTTATCTCATTCGAAAATGAGATGAACAGATGGCATTGTAGCAAATCGTTAATGCTCAATGAAAAGCATTGAGAGAGGCGTTGCTGAGAAAAGGTTGCATCTAGTATAACTGCAGCACCATTCAGTTTTATTCACAACTGATTAATTTTTTTCCCCTTCTCATCAACCTATTTAGAACACTCAGCCAGTTTAATTAATTATGATTAATGAGGTACACCATCAGTCCTATCTGTGGATTACCAGAGATTACAATTCTTGTAATTGGATAAATAATTGGATGAACGAGGGAAATGATAAATCAAAATGAAATTATAAATACCGATTCAGATTTGTGTACCGACAAAATAAAATCAGTTTTTGGTTGTTGATAGATGCGAAAAGCGTCACTATTCGATCAGTCGTCGTTGAATTTATGTTGATTGGCAAATTAAAATGTCAAATGACGTGTTGCCAATGACAGTTTTTCTTTCAAATTATTCACAAATTCAATTTGAAATGTAAAATTAGTTTCCTTTTTTCTTTTTCGTCTATGAAACAATTAATTCACTATGTATAAACAAACAAAACCCGCAGGACAAATAAACTTATTTGTTTATGATGATAAAGATGTGTCGAAAATTAGAAGAAAAAAACAACCAAACAAGTTTTGTAGCTCAGTTTTGTAAAAATGTTGACCAATTCGGTAAAGGTCGAACAAGGTCAATTTTTGAGAACCGGAAAAAAGCATCATGCACTCTACTTTTCTGCGAGTTCTCAGATTTTGGACCGCGACAGTTGGCGAGCACGTGCTCCGTTGCGCTCAAGGCAACAATCGACGCATACGTGAATCACGTCGCTTTTGGATTTGGATTCACGCGAGATGCGTGGGTGCCGCCGCGGCGCTGTGGGCGCCTTCACAATACGAAAGCTAGACAGTGGGAGTTCCTTTTCGAAAACAACTTTTCGACCACGTCACTTCTGAACTGGAATCGTCATTTTTGTCCATTCAGAAAACATCATCACACCTAAAACTCATTGTTTGTTTACAAACAATACAAAAAAACGATTTTTTGTTGATTTTTAATCAAAAATGGCAACAAAAAATGACTTTGCTCTCAGCTGTTTTTTAACGTTATTTTACATATTGAAGTTCGAGATATTTTTACAGAGTCGACAACAGATGGCGTTTCGGTTCATTTGTAAACAAACAAGATTTTTTGTAAACAAAAGTTGGTACAATTTTTAGACATTATTTTTATTCCGATATTTTTGTTTTTACGTATGGATTTTATTTAGAATAAGTTTTGTTTGAGCTTTTAAATGCGTTGAACGAAAACAAAGAGTTTAAAATCAGTTATGATGTTATCAGAGGTGAGTGAGCAGTGACATCATTTGATAGGCGACAAAAAAATTGCAGCAAGGCAAATTTCTGAAAAACTGCTCGGATTGCAGCGCGTCACAGCAATTACTCAACAGTTTCATAAAATTTAGACACCCACCAGACAATCGAAAAGTCGGGTTCTCGCAACCGCCGATTTGCGTGTCGATTAAAAAGCGGCGCAAACATCGATGTACAAACAAAAAGAAAGTTCTTCGATTTCCGTTACACGAAGCTGCGTGAAAAAAAATTGTTTGCAAGAGAGCGCCCTGCTAATAATAATAGCGCGCGATTTATAGATCTCGAGCACTTATATTTAATACGGCATTGTTATTTACATCGCACCTTCAGTTCATCTTTAAATGCCCGAGCAATTACTTAATGTTCTCGACTTTAGAACCTTTCTCAAGCCGTTTCAAATTAGGTGCCATAAAAACGTAAACAATACCTCGTTATAAACGGCATCAAGTGAAACAAATTTCACCTTAATTATATTTTATAATTGAATGATTAAACAAAATGAATAAACCAAATAGAAATTATTTGATTTTGTTCCTCCTGTTGTTTATATTTATTTATGTTAGTGAAATTGAAAGGATTTGTGAAAAGTTTTTATCTTACGTCTCGGATAAAAAAATGAAAACAAGTAAGATTGAAGAACGCGTCGCATAAAAAGTGGAACGTGCAAAAAATCATGTTCGAAATGGGATTATCTCGGCTTAGATAAAGGCATGCGTAATGGATGATGATGATTAAATGCAAGACTCACTGGTACTTTGTAAAACATGTAACGGGTAATAGATTAATGGTACATTGACTAATCTTGTTAAATTATTGTACTTTTGTGACTAAGTCAATATTGTTTCAACACAATGAATTATCTAATTAGCCATAAAGGTAAAGTTGCAGTTCCTCTGATTCTGTCAGTTATCAATGACAAAGTACAAACACATGACACATCTGTGTTTTGCTTTTAACCTTACGAGTTATCATTTATTTTTTCTATTTTTTATTTGCACACTCAATTGTTTTCATTTCAATTTTTCTTTTTGTTAACTTCAAACGGAACCTGGAGATAAAAAAGTGTCGCTTAACAATTCAAAGGATGATAAAATGTATAAGATTAAAATAATATCATTGTTCGGGATAAAAGTTCTTTGAAGATTTCGCACAGTTCTGGTGGTGACTAAACCTTTGTTCCCAGGACTCCCAGGCGTTCTTCGCGGAAGCGAGATCGTTCACCCTGGGATGAATAACTAAATAGCCGACGATAAAAGATCGGAATAAAGGAAAATTCGAATCGTAATAAAATGCTTGGAATAAGTTTTCACGGATGAACAAAAACGGTCTCGTTTGAACCCCTAATAAGGTCGCTCCAAACTTATTATTTTTTGTTCTTCCGAAAACTCAAACATCAGTTTCAATTGTTATTTACAATTTATTATCTTCGCTTCGTTCGAAGATTCGTTTTTTTATTCATTATTTATTCATTAACATTTTTCAGGGATCGATCTTAAAAAGCTTCAAGGTTGCAAATCCTAGCTGAGAAGTCTGAGTTTGATATAAAACAAGAGAAGTAAAGCATGAGCTTAAAACTGCGAAAGTCAGGAATTGCAGCGATGCAAAAAAAGAAAAAGAGAAACATGCAGAGGAATCGGGAAGAGAATCTGCGATAGAAAGAGGCTGTGAGTGTGGCAGGACAAGGTGGGCGTCCTCATCGATGCGGTGCGTGACGTCAGGCTTACTTATTTGGCCAGCGGACAAATCGAACGAAAGGATTTTGCGCTCCGCGACATTGCTCGCACACTTCAATGATACCACAATACGGTTTTTGTTGTTGACTGTAAACAAACGGCCTATCTCAATATCGCCAACAGGAAATCAAATCACGTCACGCCTTTTTCAACTACGCTTTCAACGACAAATATAATTTGATTGAATTTATTAGGACTCAAATTTTAGATTGGTCAACTGCAAATAAGATTTTAAAGGGATTGGATAACATTCAAAAGACTTTCAGTTTTTAAGTTGAAAATTGCAATTTTTGAAAGTTAATCGTATCAGATAATTTTTGAATATTCAAAAAATTTTTCATTTCAATATGCAATTTAGTGAGATTTAAAGACTTGCGAATAATCATTTGAGATGCTTAAATTTTCAATTGAAAAAAAAAGCATAGCTTGTGTGTACATGCCAATTTTTTAATTAAATGTCTCAGTTTAAAGATGCTCAGCTTTTTTTATACTTTGCAAACTCAAAAAGAATCGCTTAGAAGGTCAATTTTAGAATTTTATGTTATAATGAAATTTTTCTTTAGAATCAACTGAAATGGAAACAACAAGTTTTACCGTTTTCAAACGAAATTAAAAAACTTTTTCATTTGTGCAAATCTGTACTGAAATAGACGAACTTTGTGTTACTTTTATTTTTTCATAATGAATAATCAATAATTTCCAATAAAAAAAATCTATATATATATACAAGTGATACAAATTCGTTTAAACGGTTTGATAATAAAACATCAAACTGCAAGGCTTTTTAGAACCATAAAGAAACAAAGTTAATAAATTGAAAGCAGTGAATGAAATTGGTTTAAAAAAAATGTTCGAAGGTTTCTGTATTGATTGAAAATTGTGTGATTTGCAACTTTTGATATAATATTTGCAATATAAATGTAAACAAACGGAATTTTGAGAATGAGATCATGATTCTAGGTCAACTGCACTTCCGCAATCAGCCAAGATTTGCCGTAAAAACGTATTTTCGTGCGCACTCATCATATATAAAGATTTGAAGATGTGACTCACGGGAATCGCGCCAATGTGAAAAAAAGGCTGCCTCTTTTTGGAGAGTGACAAAGTAACAGCTTCAGAACGTTATCAAATCGCCACGAAAAAGAGTTTGCAAAAATGTGTTGATTTCGATTTTCTGAAATGCAGCCAATTGAATTGCCAAGTTTGGACCAAAACGGGATCTCGGTTGCCGTTATTCAAAAGTCCTCGACGCTCAATGGACTGTGCGAGATGAGCGCGACACGCATAAACAAAACAGCCTAATTCAAATCACGATGTTCTCGGGTTGTTTTGTGTCCGCTAAATGGATTACTCGCTCATCAATGTCTATTTTTGTTGCAACCGAGAGAGAGGGACTTGGTTGAACAAAAAAATCGAGATGGAAGCAAAAAAGCGCCACCACAAAGGAACAAATCATTGAACAAGTAAACGATCAGTTCAAGGATGCAAGTCGTTCACTTGCAAAGTCATTGGCAGTAATCATTTTTATGCAATCGAAATTGATTCAATCGTATACATTGTCCCATTCAAAATATCTAACCTCGTAACTATTCTACTGCAGCCGCAGTGGTTGCGCTTTTCTCCTGATATTTTTAAATAAAAATATACCAATGTATCAAAGTGCGACTCTATATCAAACTTTTATCAATATATATCAAGTCAAAATGCATATATGGGTCCATAAATGGCACATATATGAAACATAAATGGCACATATATAGAACATAAACAGGACATTTATGTATTTAAATACATATATGACCCATATATGGGCCTATTTATGAGACATAACTACCACATATATGGATCCATATATGCCGCATAAATGGAACATAAATGGATTTTGTAGGTGGATCGCCATATGTCACAAATATGGAACCATATATGTGACGTTTATGTTGCATATATGTGCCATTTATGTTTCATATATGTACCATTTCTGATCCATTTATGTGACATTTATGGATAAATTTTTACTTGGGTATTTTGTTTGATTTTAACAGAAAAATGTTTCTTTATTTATTTCTTTTTTTAAATGAGTTATAACATTTTGAGATGAGTTATAATAAGTCAATGTTAAAACAATTAAACACAAAAGTATGTTAACTGAAATTACGGCCGAGTGAAGATTGAACGTCAGTGAATTTGCAGAAAACCGAAGCGACAAGGTTGTATGAGTTGTAGAATTATGGGACAGTTGTTTATCAACCTAATAACCCCGGACGGATGTCAGGTTTTCACCGTGCCGCAAAAAATGTCGCAGTGGGAAACGGAAAACCACATTCGAACTAATGGAACACCCGATAGGTGGCGAGTGCAACTCCAAAACCGAGACTGCCATCACGTTTACAGGTGTTCATTTTTAAATCCCCGTGCAGCTAGAACAATGGTACTCTTGAAATCAATTTTTTTTTTTTGGATTTTCTAATTTGTATAAGGAAAGTCGGTCAAACCTTTCCACAAAAAATAGGACAAAAACCAATATTTTTTTAATATTTATTTTACAACTAGAAATTGAAGTACAAAATTAAATTAAAATGACGATAATTGTAAAAATGAAATAAAATCATTTAAATCGACCTATGAAGTTTAGTATTGAAAATAATGGTTTGTTTGTTTGTTGGCAGAGTCGAGTGAGTCGAAGATGCGAAGTGGCAAATGCGAGCAAAATGACGGAAACGCTTTTTTCAAAGGCGATCTATTGGTGACGATTGCGAGGATGAGACTCGCTCAGAGATTCTGCTTTGATATGTTACGAGGACTCACCAACGAAGTGGCTCCTGTTGCAACGGGTTTACGAGCCTTCGTGCGCGGAAAACAACAGTTACAGCCCGAGCACTCTGACGGCAAAACCTTATGACAAAAGCGGAGAAACTCGACTGTCGCTTGAAGCTGGCCGCAAACAAAAGTAGGGTCAATATCAATATGGCAGCTGCGCCGAGACGCGTACTAGACAGGAGTGGACTGCAACAACCACGTGCCTTGAGCTCAAAGAAAAACTTTTTTCCCCAATTTTTTTTTTAATTTTCAATCAATTTGTTCAAGTATATGATTTTTAGTAAATGACTTAATTTTAGTTAAAACGAGTTTAATTTTTAAAATTATTCTATATATCAATATGTAATAAAATGACTCAAATATAATATTTTGATATATCTATGAAATTTTGATGTAATTATAATATGTTATTTTAGTATAATTAATACAAGTTGCTTTGGTAGAGATAGTAACCAATTTTATGTGCAGATACCTGGAGATAGTTATAGAGATATAGAGGGGCGAATTGACATATGATTAAAAAAAACTGCAATTCATTTTAAGGTTAATAAACTTTCCGTTGCGATAAAAAAGTCAATACGTAACGTGTAATAAAAAAATTTGGTTTACAACAAATTTTGCAACGGATAATTTTTGAATAAAGTCAAAAAGAAAGTTTGACAAAAATGAAAAAATTTTAATTTTTCATTTTTTCAAAACATTTATTTTCAATTTTGAGCATTTTTCAAGACGCGCGAAGTGCGCTTTTTTCATTTTCAGTACAAGTAAAAGGGGAATGCTATTTTATTATCATAAAACTTACTTGTATGGAAATGTTTCGAGCTGCACACTTATATAAGATATAAAAGAATGAAAATATTATGAGATTAGAAAAATGATAGTCATAAGTTAGTCAGTCAAGGCAAAGATGTTTTATAGATACACCTATAGCAAATTACTAATTGAAGAAAAAATAATGTCAACTTTTGTACAATGAAATGTGCAAAATTAAGTTTATTAGATTCAACATCCGATTTTAAGTGGTCAAGTTCTACTTAGAATCTTCTTCAGCAGACTCTTAAAGTGATAGAAAAATATCATAATAAATGTTAATTGTTTTTTGTTTATTAAACTATATGTAATATAATTAATTTAATATACCAATGGTTCTATCAAAGGAAAACTTAGCCTATGATTTAAACACTGAGATATCTTTTTTAGATATGACCATTGAATTTAATTTAATATTTTTTTTTATTTAAAATAAATAAAAACAATCACGGTAATCGTAACACTAAAAATAACTTTTTGGTTTCAAAATCAAGTTGTTTCATCATTATAAATCATTATATTAGCCAATGAACTTGTACGAAAAATAAAATTTTCCAAGAAATAAAGTTTTTAATAAAAATTTTGGAGTGTTACATTTTTATCACTTTCAATTATAATTATGACTAATTAGTTATAGTTAGTGAACTAATGGAAGTCCAAAAATTGATTACTGTATGTTAAACAATTAAATTAAATTAGAATAATATTGTTTTCAAAATGTGATATATGACGAAATAAAAATGTTAAAAAATTTAAATTTATTTATTAAACGTGAAACTTGATTTATTATATTAGAAAAAATGCATCGAATTTAAAAAGTCCCGTTAACTTGAGATGATTTTTTTTGTGAATATATAACAAGTTTTTAGATATTATTTTCTCTTGCATTGTAATGTAACGATGTAATTTATAAGCTTTCTGTCAATTTACAAAAGGCAGTTTAACAAAAAGATATGACAATCATTTTCCTGTTTCAACCTTGCGTAATATTCAATAATTTCTGGGTTAACAACCGTTACGGTTTATAAACTCGCAAACCAAACACGCCTCGCACACAGCAACTTTTTCTTTTTTCACTTCATTCGAATCTTTTCTACCTTATATATCAAGTGATGTGGCAGGAAAATGTCTTAGAAAAGTTGATGAAAATTTGACCCTCTTTATGTTTACATAAAAATCGGATGAATAAGTTTTCAAAATCTATGACCGTCGAAATATCTGGAACCATCCATATTTCGACCAGCACTGGATAATGACAGCAACGGAAAGTCACTTTGAGGTTATATGCCAATTGGTACTCTACTTTTTTGGTAAAACGAAAATCATCAAAGATGTTTACTTAATTTCTATTTAGATTTCTTGTGAAGGATTTTTCGTCATTGGTTGGGTAATTTCAAAATTTAAAAAGTCCGTTAAAAAAAATTATAAGGATTTGGAGGTTTATTTACCTGTTTCGAATTAAATCCGAGGTTCTGATGTTTGTCTGAAGTTCGAAAACACAGAAAATTTAGCCAATTTCAATCCAAAAGTTGTACTTTCTAATTGACACGTTATCACGCACTGCCCATGTTTACTGCACACGTGCTGGATTCGCAATCTCCTGCGGTCTCCTCAACAATGAAGAATGAACTCATGACATGACCGACCCAGCTGTTCGAGACCGTACCTCCATCACGCCCTCTACAAAGCACCACTTTTTTGAACTAAAACATTTTAAGGTAAATGACGAAAATGATCAAGTTACCTACATTAGATAACTTGATGTATTTGAATTTCAAACTTTAAAATTAGTTTAACTTTACAAATGAAAAACAGATTTTTCTATTTAGAATAATTTGAAGAAATAATTTCATACAATTCAAACCATCAATATATATACAGGGTGTCCCATTTTAATCCAAATTTATCCGGCACCTGAAATAAATCGAAAAGTGAGCGTTGGAGAAACATAATGTAAAATAATACAGGTCCAGTTTTAAAAAACTGATAGTGCAACTGAATTGGCTCCATGACAGTGGAAAAATTTCATCCTTGATTGACATTTTTCTTTAACGCTTATTTTCCGAGTTACTCCAGGTGCCGGGTTAAAATGGGACACCCTGTATACATATATACATAATTGGTTGAAATTTCATTTTTTGAATTTGTCTTTTTTGGGTTTTTGCATTAAAATTTGATATAATTTTTACATTTGGTTAAATTGCTTTTTCAATAATATAAAAAAAGTTTATATAATTTTGTATCATTAGTTATTTTGTTCATGAAAGAGTTTCAGAGTTACGAAAAAATTATTTAAGAAACAGCATATTTTAACAGAGAAAAAAAAGATGGATTTCAATTATTTGTTTGTTGTTAAACTTGATTTTATTAGAAAGCAAACAAATGAATTATCATATTTATATATTAGTCTGAAAAGATAGGATAATACAGGATTATATTTATAATAATAATGATGATTATTGCAATTTTAACATTTATTATGGTACTTGGCGATCTTTTACAACGTTGATTTTCTTTCCTTCAATTTAATAATACATATGCAATCGAGCTAGTTGGCTTAATGGCTACGGCTGCCATGCTCGCATTCGGAAGGTCGGGAGATCAATTCCCGCGGCCCAGCCACTTTGAATCATGCGATCATGCAACTCAGAATCAGCCGATTTCACTAAATCGACTTTGTTGTTTTGGCATAGCAGACAAGCAAATTTGAAGTTGACACCGGTAAATATTTTAGCTCAGTGGGTAGAGTTGGTGTGAGGAAGTAGAAGAAAGGTCGAGAAAATGTATTCTTTATTGGATAAGTAAGTAGTAGGGTAGTGGGGGTGTTGATTTTGGCTATGGTTTTCGCCGTGGTGTTTTCGGTATATTTTTCCAGTATGGAATGTTGAGGAAAGAAGAAATTTCACTCGGATCATTACTTAACTCGGAATTTTTGTACGATATCATAGTATCCAACACACCCGGTAACTCTAAAAACTTTTTTAATGTCAATCTTAGTGGAATTTCTTGACCAATTGTATTTTTATAGGGTCAACCGGGGTAATTGTGACACTTGGGGTAAAGTATGACACCCTGATTTTTTTTATTAAAATTCAATTTATTTGTAAGATTTAATTGTTTGTACAAGTTTTTTATCTACCAATAGTTAACAACATTATTTTCGAAATAACATCACATTAATTTCGAAACTCGAAAAAGTTGTTTGGGGCGTCACAATTACCCCAAACTGTCCCAATTACCCCGGTTGACCCTACAATATACACTTCGACCATTTTCATCAGCTTTTTTTATCTTCGTAACTACCTATAAAAAATTCTTTCGACGGAATGAGAAAACCTTCATTTATCAAAATTTTTTCACGCATATATTCACTTTGCCAAAATTTCTGAATGTTTTGTTAAATGTAACAGTCTTTGGAATTTTTTGTTCGATAAATTGAGCGGTGAAATATTTTTTAAAATGTCAGAAGTATATACCGTAATCAAACTTGAAGCGCCTTTCACAATTTTTTGAATAATAGCTTGGTTCAAATTTGGAATACTATACAATTTTGGAAGAAATTCTAATTCAGAACTCGACAATTTTAATTTCAATTCTTTTAAATTGAACGTGTGCAGACAATTAGGTGAAAAAAGGTGAATTTTTATTAGACGTTCCAGAAGGGATATAATTTTCTTATGTACTAGGTTCTACCGACAATATGTTCGACGATATGCTTGATTGTTCATGAGATTCAATAACATATGAGTGTTCCTTAATTATTGTTGAAGTTTGCCGACTGTCTGTTTCTTTTTCGCAATTCTTAGTTACATTAGGCAAATCTAATTGGTTTAATGCATTTGTATCAAAAGGAGCTAAATCATTCACAGAGTTATGAACATTATTAATGGTTTTAATGGCTTCGACATAAGTTTTTTTGTAATGTTTCGTATAAGCATTACGACAACTAAATATTCTGAAACAATCACGACTGATACATTTTGTGCTCTCTTTCAATTGAGCAAAAACATCAATTTTAGCTATTTTTTGGCTACAATATGGACAAATATGCTTCATGTTTCAAAAAACGAACTTTACATTAACTTTAAAGAAATCCAGAAACATTCAATCTAAAATTGTGTCGATATACTGATTTTCCTTAAGCTTCAGAATTCAACGCTTATGGAAGTGTCTCGAGCTGTTATACTAACTTAATAACGTGTGCTCTTGAAACGTCGATCGGAATACGCATTTTGTACAAAGCTGGCTGGAGCAGTAGCCACACTTGGTCGCTTTAGACAAGGTAGCCGGCATGAAGAGTATGAAACAAACAAGAAGTTCTGCGCTGATTCGACGGACTCTCCCACGCCAACTATGTAAGGTTGGACTGTAAATCCTAATCGTCTCATTTTTTCACACTTCTCGCGATTCAATCGGTTGACATCCCCTGGAATCTGAAAATTTAGTGATCAGCTGAATTATATTCGAAAAAAATAAACAAACAAAAACTTATATAATTAGGATGTAATTAGGATTGTTTTCTTAACCCATTACCTGCCGAACATTAAAAGAATCAACCTTCTGGTAACTTTTTGCGGATTCATACTCTAGACGTTCAAAATACGAAAATTTTGCATTAAAAATTTTTTTCGTTTTTTTGCAATAACAATTACATTTGTTTATAAAAAATATTTTTTTAACGTAAAATTTAAACTTCATTGTAATCCCTATCTGTTGTTATAGTTGAAGAAATTGTTAATCGTACTGAGTCTTACTATTTAAATAAAAACGATTTTTGGAAATGTTGCGACAACACATCAAGAGAAGGTAATGGGTTAACGTAATAAGTTGAATTTATTTATTTTCAGATTTTCAGAACTAGTAAGAGGAAAATGAAAACGCATACGAAAATTCTTTTTGGTAGTATTTCTCATTGTACATTAATGTATGTTTTGATTCTTTTGTATAAAAAAAACAAAAGAAACAAAATTTTGAAAATTTTCATTGAGAACCTCCCCATATTTTTCATAGACTTTAATAAAATGATAAAGTGATGAATGTTTGATAGTGAAATGTACATAAAAACCAACCTTTTTGTTCAATGTAGCGATTTTATTTTGCATCCAGTCTGGCATCGCTTTTGACGTCTGCTCCCCAATTAGTTTTGTTTTCGAACGAGGTTTCTGAAAATTAATAAAAAAAAATTCATTTGAACTCTTTAATCATCCTTCTATTAAAGATTTCAAGGTTTTTTTCATGAAATACTAATTTAAAATATCGTTTAAAAGTTCCAATTTAAAAAAGTTTAAAATTTTGTACAAAAATGAATGGAGGGGTTTAATAACAAAACATTTAGCCTTCACCTTCATCACGTCTAATTTAGAAGCAGACTCGCACTTGGCTGCACTTGCAAAATGAATCTTTTTTTTCTCCATGAGATGTTGCAATTCTTTTTCGGTTTCTAAAAGAATGTCAATACATGAATATCGGATACAAATAAAATTGAACAATTGTTCTTGCGAGCCAACTTACTTGCTCAAACAAATGAGCTGATGATTCCGATATGTTGACGCCCAGCCATGTAGAAATTGCCAGCGATAAGCCAGAATGAACAACCAATTCTACGTTGGACCAATGTTGGCAGCCAATGTTGGACAGCCAACTTTATACGGATGTTTATCAAATTGAATTGCCAGAAATGCAAAAAAATCTGATAATCAACTTTAGCATACATCTTTTATACAATGGTGGCATCCAATGTTTATCCAACACTGGCTTGGAACATCGGTTGCCAACGTTGGGCCAATGTTGGAACAATTCTACAAAATTGATGAATCCCGCCCCGCAACACTCACCTAATGGAGTAGAGGTAAATAGCTTGTTCGTAATAAAAAAAATAAAAACAAAACCCATTAAAATATTCCCAATACTTGTCCCCAGCAATAATAAATTAATTCGAGAAGTCTCATCAATTTATTACAATTTTTTGTCCCAACAATTGTCTCGAACATCTTTTGCCCTTGTCCTTGAACTAATAAAAATTATTCTTATTTTATTGTAGCCGGACGTCAATGAGTTCAGCAATTTTGAGGATTTGCGGTGCTCCTCGAACCCCAGGACATTATCGGATTCGACTGCTTCACAGAATTTTACAGGTTTGTCTATCATATTATTATCACCAGATCTATTGAAAATATACTGGTCCAAATAAAAAACGCAACACTTTACATGTATTTTTTATGGGAAGTGTTGCGTTTTTTATTTGGATCAGTGTAGATCGTTATTCAACCTGCAGGTTTTCTATATCGACTAATGGTTAAAACCATCAGGATTTCATGAGCATAGCGGGTGTTTATCTGTGCTCACGAGTAGAAAACCTTCATCGGTACGCAGAATGTGTATGTAAAGTTTATATATAGAAGTATACAGTAGATTTTCAACATAGATTTTTAACATAGAAATATATATACCGTATATATTTATTTACCGTAAGATAAACTAATGAACTGGATAAGTTTTTGTTACAGAAAAGATGTTCTTCGAAGCATTAGGTCTGATAAAATCTTCTCTTTGTACAATTATGCTTAAAGGTTCGTTGTTAAAAAAACATTCATTTATTTATTTATTTTGCATTCGATTTTAACATGAAATGAGGAATAATTTAGTCATAAACAAATTTTTTTACAATAAGTAAATAATAAGAAAAAGTTTAACAGAAATATAAAATAAACATAACAATATGTAGATAATGTTTTTACAAACCATAAATCTTCCAAGGACGCGCGCGTAATCTTCTAATGAACGGACACATCCATTCTTATTGGGGAGTGACATCTTGAATGCAAATTTTAGGTCGATTTTTCATTGGCCATATAATTATTTTTCATTGATAATTCAGATAATCGTGAACTAAAAATTGTTTATGGTGTGTTCTAAGAAATTACTAAATATACGCATCGATTTCAGTGCGGAAAGTAACACTTATCTGCTCTGCAATTAATGCGCATATTTTGTACTTTCCTATCACTTGTTATGAAAAATAGCATGTCGCACATCAAACATCAATTTTTCTGTTTTCTATTTCAGAGAAAAAAGTGG